>JAPMOQ010007750.1:3133-13620 GCA_026543055.1 Argiope trifasciata | reverse complement strand
AAAATACAATGAAAACTAGAAATATGCTTATTATTAACTTATATTTGTATTTAAATAATGAAATTTTACTGAAAGCTTTTATATAAAGCATTGTTAAGGAAAATTTTTCTATAAGGTAAACATGCCATAAAAATTGTTTTGCAAAATTTAGACTGGATTTAATATTGTTCACAATTCGAATATTTATGGTAAAAAAAGGAACAACATATTAGAAATAATATGAAACTTTATTTGCATTAAAATAAACACACAATTATTAATCGGTTAATAATGTTTATATAAATACTTATATTGGCGAGAAATAAATCACGCCAAGCTTGTAGCCAGGCACTTGCAACACGTTCGAGATTAAAATAAAGCAAGTAGCAAAATATAATGCAGTTACATCAGTTTAAATGAAGCTTGATAACATGTTGAATAAATTCAATACCATAGCTAAACCAGTGAAATATTATTTAGTTATTACATCAAAATCATAGAATGATCTACGTTACGAAATTTTAAATTGGCTTAAAATGGATGTAAATAGAATATGTTGAATGTGAGTACCTGTGAAATGATACAGGACTATCCTTAGAAGCCTTTTTTTACCATCCCCTTGCACAGCAATAGTTAACTATGGCTTAAATAAGCTTTAAATTCCAACAGTTAAGCGCGGGAAAAAATCTACCATTGAAATATGATGGGGAAGGAGAATGCGGTTACAGCGAACACAAATTCTATTCCAAAGTTAAGTGATTTTATCTTGCCCTACACCGAAGTAGGGTTGCACTCTCTTTATCAGTATCCCAGCTTTATAGTCGGGAACTGTGGTAGAGTCCTAAGGTCCGTCACCGGCCATGGTACAACCCTCCCCATAGGAAATACCTACCGTCATCGATGGGAGGATCAGACCTCCACTATATTGTATCCACGCCGTTGGCGAGATCCAGCCACCATACCGAAAGCATCTCATCCTCAATTACAAGGTACTTGCTTCTGGTAATTCAAAGAAAAGTAAAAATTCTTATTAAATATGAAATTGCAAATATAATATTAGCTAATACAGGCCTCTACCTCTTCTAAATTGAGTTCCTATGCCTTAACAATAAAATAATCAAATAATAACAATCATCTTAAATATTTCTAAATCCTCCCGAATGGCTTATAATTAAACATAAAATCAATAAGATACAGGGCACAAATAAGCTTTCCAGAAGCGTGCGTCATATTAGAATTTTTCCAAAATAATGCAAGGTCATATCATGAAATAATTTTATATTTTATTCAGAAAGCATTCTTTAAGTCAATTACTCAATTTTTAATTTTATTAATTTTAATATAGAAACTATCAATGAAATACAATTAAAATGTAACTTATATTAAGCATTTAAGATAAGTACTGATAGAATGTCCTCCCGCTGGTGTGGTGTGGGAATTTGAAAAGGGAGATACCAGCTCAGGTGTCATCCTCGCCATCTGATAGTGGTTCAAAATTAAGAGGGGCGTCCCAAAACAGCCCTAGAGTTGCTTTAAAATGGAACGTTAATAAAACTAAACTAAGTATTAATAGAAGGATTTTAACTTATCTTAATACAAATAGATGTCAATATGTGTATATGTGTATATGTCAATATGTGTATATGTGTGTGTGTGTGTGTGCTTTTAAATCTTTTAGTGAAGAACCTGTATAAATGCAATCAAATTTTGTACTTATTGTTTAAGGCAAGCGAAAAAATACTGTCAACTTTTCAAAATTCAAAAATTTTAAGTATTCAATTAAATAAAAATTACCAATATTTTGACAATTTTTCACAAGCATAGGGCAAATTACCCCTCAAGAAAGATATTATACTGGCTTAAAACTAAAGATTTTACCTTTTCCAATTATATTACTTTCCTTTACATACAAGTTTTTTTTTCACTTTGTATTAAAGTTTTCAAATTTAACATAAACTTTTTTGAAGCAATTAAATTTTTATACACTCCTTTGCCAGGCAATTGTGTTTTCTTTAATTTATGCTAGATTTATTTTGTGACAATTTTTACATACACATGGCGAAGTCTTTTATTTGCTTTAAAAGAATTCTGACATTTATTGAATTGGATTAAGAATCCATTGCTTTTAAATTTTCCCATTGCCATCTAATCCTATTAATTCTATTATTTTATGTTATTAATTATATTTAATATAATAAAAATAGGATTAACTTCTCTAATTACCATTATTTATCGCCTAATTACAAATCTAACTAATCTAAAATCTCCCATGATCCATCTACTTACCTGCTTCGACGAAAAAAGAAAAAATAATTTTCAAAGTGAGAAAGACTATAGAACTTTAAAATGTGATAAATCATACTAACAGAATAGTTTTTGTACAATCTCAAAGACATTTCCTGCATATGGGTTTTTTTTTTTATCATGTGAGAACATGATATTGTTTTGGTTTGAGGTTTTTGAAGGCTTAAATGCGTGAGCAAAAAGCTATTGAAGCCTCAAAAGGCGTAGGCAACAAAGTGGCTATAGTGTTTAGTTTTTGAGTCATTTATTTTTCGCTTTTATGGTTATTAAATGCAGCAGAAGGTTGGCATGTTTGCTTTATTGCCAACTAAAGTTAAAACTTGATTTCCAAATTATTCCTTCTTTGAATTGTCTTAATTAATATACGGCATTAACCGATTTATACCGTTTTGCAACAATCACGAGACTATCAAATTACACATGCGTCGATATTTAGAAAAACGATGTTTTTTCTGCACAAAATCGGTCGAGCGTTAAACTTTGTTTGTCATCTGGAAAAATTAAAAATGAAGGTTTAAAAAAAATGTCATTATATATAGAGAGGGGGGGGGGGGGAGGATAGA
The DNA here is from genome assembly GCA_026543055.1 of Argiope trifasciata. Lineage (NCBI taxonomy): Eukaryota > Metazoa > Arthropoda > Arachnida > Araneae > Araneidae > Argiope > Argiope trifasciata. Next base: position 10,774 of record JAPMOQ010007750.1, on the reverse strand, counting down.
GACTGATAGAAAAGCCTAGGGATTGTTTCAAACCAGTTTAAGCTGGTTAATGACTCAAATTACTTAAGACAAAAAATGATAATGCTCTCAAATGATAACCTGAAATTTAGGATAACATATTTACTTTAACATTTCTTTCATATCTTTTTCTTTTAAATCTTTATTTCGTACATTAAACAAAAATAAATACTGTCAACTTTTTGAAGCAACCAAATTACATTTAATTAATAGCTCCTTTTTACTATGATCTTATCCGAAAATAGTGCTTTACAAAAGCTGTTTTCCACCCAAAAATTTTCAAAAAATCAGCTTTTCGTAACATAAATTTCCTTTTCCTACAATTGACTCCTTTCATTTTAGTATATTTTCAAAATTAATTTTATGGTCTATATGTTTCATTATTTTGTGAAATTCTAGAATCTAGAAGAACATTAAAAGAATGTTTACAAAATGACTTTTAACAATTTATATCAGGAACTATAAATTTGGTTTATTTTTGTCGTTTTATAATGAAAAATTAACTATTGAATTAATTGCCTTTAAATGTTGATTAAAACTTTATTTTAGATTTCTGAACAAAATATGAAGCACTTAAAAAAAACATTAATAGTATCTGAAGAAAATTAACTCTAGGCTGGTTCAATTAATATTCTTATTTTAATTAAAACATTTTAGGCAAAAAAAGTATTTTGTGCATTATAATAATTTAATATGAGAATAGTTTTTATTTTTAAAAAGATTTCATTTCAACCAATTCGAACATAATTCACCAACAAAATCAATCATTTTGAGTTAAAAAAAAATAATCTGTATATGTATTTTTTCTCTGGTATCTTTTGGTGAATTTCCAACCAGGCTGTATATATTATAAACGATTTATAATAAAGCTAAGATTTGTGCTTTATTTTAGAATGCCCTAGATGACCATTTTTGTGTACAAAATATTGGCTTTCCAGGATTTTAAACTTTCTACGTAAATTGCATCAACTATTTAAAACTTCCAGATTGTAATTTTATAAAACAAATATATGAATTTTATTTTAAAAATACAATACATGTAGAGATTATTTAAATTTCATAAAGTTTTCTTTCAAACTAAAGCATCTTAATATCAATATCTTTGAATTATATATTTCTTCAGGTCGAAATTCAACAACAAAAATCATCGAACAAAAAAGTAACTAGTTGTTAACATTGCATACATTTAATTGAATAAAGTAAGCATTGGAACTTTATTTGGGTTAAAATGTTCCTTTAAACAAGTTAATATTGATGTTATAATAAGTTATTTAATAAAGTTAAATAACTTCTTTGATGTAGTAAAATTAAGATAGATTTAAGCATTTGAATGTTATATGGTGGTTTATTTCATTAAATTATTTTCTTAAATTTTCTAAAGAGATAAAGCCTATCCTGTACGAAATAACTATAAAAGCAATTGTAACTAAAACTTAATGAATTTCCTAGTAAATTAATTCAATTTACTTTTATGACTTTTATAAAAGACTATTTATGGTCATTCATAATATCCTTCTTTAAAACATAAATTAGCAGTACGCTTCGAATTCATTCAAAAATATTTAAGAAACTAATGAACTATTTTTTTTTGGCTTCAATACAAAAAAAATCGTTAAATTAATGGTTCATTTCAGCATTCTTCATTTCAGCATTAGCTCAAAACCAAGACGCATTGATCAACTTTACAGCTAATCTAGATTGCCATTTTCCTTTAAACCTAAAAATGAAGCTTCAATAGATTAAGAACTATTATGAAAATCAAATAAAACCACAGATAATTTTTTTAACCTAGATTTTTTTTCTAGAAAATAATTATATTCTTTTACAGCAAAAAAAAAATTCCAAAAGAAACACTTTACCATTTCCATTTAATCTTAAATTTATGAAGCTAAGTAGCAGGAAATTATGAATTATCTTATGAAGCATCATTACGTCAATTCAAATCTTTAGAACATTTTAGAACAAATTTTTTTTGAAAGATTAGAAAAAATACTAACGTGTATTTCAGTAGGGAAAATTTGCGCCGAAAACATCTTGGGAGAAAGATTTAGAATGTTCATTTAGTTTCATGCGTCTACTAATGAGTCCACAAAAATGTTCTTTTCCAAAACCGATTTAGAAGAGGAGGAAAAAAATAATTCAATTTCTATGCTCCTTGTATATAGTTAAAGCAAAAACCCTCACCAATTCCGCTGCTCACTTTAGTTCTTTCTAAAGCTTTGAATAGTTTTAGTTTATTTAATTGCTTTACGTTAGAATAGTTATTGTAGCTTATTTTCTAAAGCATTAATTCCTTAAAGGAAATTTGGATGCAACAAGCTTATTTTTATCCATTAGTTTTGTGAGAAAATGGGATAAGCGACATATCCAAACTAATTTAAACAACGTCTTTTTTTATTTTTGAGCTTTATTATTATTTCAGAAAGTCACATTTATTCCTTTTAACACTTTTAGATTTCAGAGAAATTATAAACAGTAATTCAACATAATTGCTCTTTAAATATGTAAATATAAAAATTTAGACATACATTGATTTTCAATTTTTAAAACATTCCATCTTTGTAGTAAAATGAAAATAAAACGTTTTCATTGACATCTTAATAAAAAAATAATAAATCTTTCACCTTGATCTTATTTTGATGAAATCAGTTGACTGCATATGTGTTAAAGCGTCGTGGGTTTGCTTTTTACTTTCTAGTTTACGTAATATACAGAAAGTATGGAAAGCGTCAAAAAATTCGAACTTAAGATATTAATACATCCCCTACATTTTAGACTCCACTAAGTAGGAAAACCACATTCGTCTGTCCGTGTATCTGTGACAAAGATAATTCAAAAATTATTTGAGCTAAACTGTTGAAATTTGGTCTTGACACAAAATTTGAACATTTCTATGAAATTTCGAATAAAATATGTTCAGAGTAAGTCTATCTATTTTGTTGTTTGAATATAAGTTAGCACAGTAATGATGAAACGAAGAGGGATAAATAGATAAGATCCGGTAAACATATTTAACATCTATAGTATAGACACTTACTAAATTTTAAATAAAATCACACTATTAATTGACTGTCTGTCGGTCTGTACTTTCCAAAAAGTATAAACGTAATTGCTTATGTATATCAAGTTTGGTATATGATTTAATGTCCAAAAGTACAATTTTGTACCGAATTTTTGTCTCACTCAATTGAGAAGAATCTAAAACAAAAACAGTATCTAAAACAAAAATTTGATTTTTGGAAAATATTAATGGTATGCAGAGATTAATTTCCATATAACTCAAAAAAGAAGGGCACAATAGATTCAGGAAAATGCTAAATGAACACCAAAAATTAACGTACGGCATTCTATGTCATGAAATTTTTTTAGAGAGTATTTGATAAAATTTTGGAGAGACCATTACTGCTGGTTTAAAAATGCACAATACCTTACTCCTTACTTAGTTAATGGGTATAATAAATTATCACTACTATGAATTTGATCCACTGCATAAGATATAATCTTGAATAAATGCTACAAAATAACATGGATCTCCTGCAATCTGTTGAAACTAATCGAGGAATTTAAGGTATCCAACTACATTGAAAATACTAGGTATCGACTACATCGGCGAATTTTTTTTCATTGTTATTTCTTGTAGTTCAGATTTCCCTCTTTCGAAAACAGTTTATTTTTTCTAGGAAAAGGAAGATCTAGATTTGCACCCAGGTAAATTTTAAGCAAAATATACTTTTCAGTTGAAATTTGTTTGTAACTTCAATTTTAATTTTTATAAAAATTCTCAATCGTTAACATGATATCTCAAAATCCAAATTAGGCATTTGCATAAAAATTTCAACTTATGTTTTAAATAATACTGAGAGTGAAATGGACCAAAAGTTTTATTGTTGGTGAAATACTTTTTAATTTAGAGCTGTTTTTATAAAAAATAAATTGGGAATTTATGTAAAAATTGCATATGCTCGTATATTTGTATCCATAATTTCTTTCCATCTCAAAATTTGGTTCATTTCATTCATCATTATATTCTATAACTTGTGTACAAAGAAATGTAGGATTTCTGCATTACAGTTTCGTGTAAAGTGTTAACTGTTTTGGTTAAATATTATTAAAATTTACTGCACTTTTTCCTTTTTCTCAAAATATATTATATTTTAAAACATTTTTTTTTAGATTTATAGTGTTTATAATTGACAATACATTTAAAAATCATAAATAGTTTTTTAACAATTCAATTTTTCAAAATATTTCCTTTGAACATAGTCAGATACCTTAATTTTGCCACAATTGTCTAAAACTTAACATGCAAAAAACATTTTTAGCATGCTTTATAATTAAAAGACAAGTAGCTTGCAGTTTTGAGAATCATCAGAGTCGTTTAATTTTAGGCAAAAATAGAACCAATTAATTATGCGGAATGGATGAGCATGAGATTTGCTTTAGAAATAAAAACGGTCACTGTATGATCTGATTTTTTTGTACTTGATCCATACTGAATCTTAAAGCCATTGAATAATAAAATATTTATAAAGAGAACAGAAATCGATTTCTTCTTCATTAATTTCCTGCAAAGAACTGCGTCCTTACTGAAAAATATGAACGCATTCGTTATCGACTGTTATCGATACTGGATACTGTATCGTGACACGTTCTTACTGGATATTATTGGATAAAAGCAAAAATAATGTTCTTTATAAATTTCTGATAAATCACTAAATCTTCATTTAAAAACATGAAAGCGCTCGTTATTGAATTTTATAGATATATACTGCATATTCGATCATTAGGCATTCATTACTAGAAATTATTAAATGAGCATAAATCTTTTTCTTCATCAATTTTTTCCAAATAACTAAATCTTAACAGAAAAATATGAGTTAAATAATGTTCTTTAGATGGTGGAAATTTAAGAGAATTCGTCTAATCTAAATAAAGAAATTTGAAAAAGTGTATAAATACGGAAATATCCAGGTACATTAGACCACATAGTGTGTTTAAAGTTACTATTCAACCTTTAATGTTGTAGTATTAAGAAGTCGAATTGCCTGGCTTGATAAAGTGTATAAAGATGAAAGTACACGGATACTTAAGATCACATAATATGTTTAAAAATATTCAGCCAGTAAATCTTATGTTAATAAAATGTTGAATTGTATGGCATGAAAAAGTATGAATATACGAAAATATCCAGATACTTTAGCTCGCATAGGATGTTTAACGTTAGTAGTCAGCCTATAAATATTGTTGCTATGAGATCGAATTGTATGGCATGATAAAGTATGTTAATAGGAAAATATCCGGATACTTTAGACCAGTGCTCCGCAACCAGTGTGCCACGGCACACTGGTGTGCCATGAGCCAGATACAGGTGTGCCGCGATCAAATACATTGTATTTGACATTTTACAATTTTTCATCATGTATTTAATTGTATTGTATCAATGACAATTTTTTTTCATAATAATGTCTATTTTTCTAAATATACTAAAGAATAATTATTATAACTAAATAATTATTCAATGGTACCCGGGTGAGAACAGATTTAAATAATGACATGCCTTTAAAATTATACTTCTCCGAAATTCCATTAGATGTTTTCTGGATTTACGTTAAAAAAGAATATCCTCACATTTCCTACAAAGCAATCTGAACATTACTTCCATTTTCGACGACATATTTATGTGAGCAAAGTTTACAACTCTTGTATTAATTAAAAATGATAAGCGGTCATACTTAAAAGATCTTGACCAAGAACTTCGGGTCACGGTGTTAAATATTGAGCCAAATATAAAACTTTTGTGTTCATTGAAACAAGCGCAGGTATCACATTAATAATTATAATGATTGCGTAGAAATAAATATGTTACGGTTTTATGTATGTAGACCTTTCAAATAAAAAACAAACATTTATTGTAAAGTTTGTGTATCAATACCTATATACTTTAGCTTTTGGTGTGCCGCGGAATTCTAGAAAGAAATAAGGTGCTTCGTAGGTGAGAAAAGGTTGCGGAGCACTGCTTTAGACCACAGAGTGCATTTAATATTAGTATTCAGCCTATAAACATTATTACATTAAGATCGAATTGTAAGGTATGGTAAAAAATGTAAATACAAAAATACCTGGATTCTTTTGGTCGCGTATTGAAGTTAAAGTTAATATGCAGCTGGTAAATATTATTCGGTGAAATTATGCAAGTACGAAAATACCCAAGTCATTTTAATCACATCGTGTGTTTTAAGTTACTATTGAGCCTGTAAATATTACTCTATTTAAGATGTTGAGTAATATGGCATTTTCATTCTTTCGTCATTTATCTTTTCTTTTTCTTTCTTGGTTATAATTTTTGTTCTTTTAAACTACGAACATAGGAAAATAGAATTAATAGAAAGAATTAATGTTATATTACATTTCCTTCTCCGCTTTTAATTTCATAAGTGGATAGAAAAAACATCATGTTCATCGCAAAAATTCAAAAAATTAATAAATTCTAACATTATAAATCTTCTTGATAAATCACTTCTTTGACAATTCATATTATTTTCAATCATAAATCAAGTCTTGATTAACTCTATTAGCTCAAGATATTGCACAATACTATTCGATATTCTGGATACTAACCAATGTCGGGAATGTATCAAACAATTTTATTTCGTATTTTGTGTTAATAGAGAACAGCAAGTTTGGACGGGAATAAAGTAGGTTAAATAGTAATATTTCCACACAGCTTTAAGACATATTCCCTTGTAAGTTTCAGTTTCTAAAATTGGATGTCGTTTTCCCAAGTGCAAATGAAATTTTTAAAATAATGTTCAGCCAAAATATTATTCATTACTGGGCCATTGTTAAACAGATATTTGAAAATATTGAAATATAAACAATTAACCCACAAGACAATCTTTTCTTCGATTATCGTACCGATGCGAAAACTAATAATCTAGTTTTAATTTTCCCAATTCTGTAGAATACTACACTAACGAACCAAGTGATGCCCGGCTTCGAACCAAAAATTTTGCTTCAAGAAACGAAAAAGATGAAAGAGAACCTTGAAATAACTCTCATTTTCTGTCGGATAATTGAGAAGACGTTCCTTTAAGGAGGTGTAAGCTTCCACAAGAGACACATTTTCTGGTGAAAGCAGAAACCGCCATTTTCAGAGGAGTAACAAAAGAATTCGCTTTATTAACTTGGCAGCAAGTTTCCCTTCACAGCGGCTGAAATGTATCTTTTTAGATTTGATCTTTTGAGGTTATTAGTTCTGGCGTATAAAAGCTGAACATAAAATATTTGTAAATATTTTTCAATTAGGTTCGAGTTATTTTCTCTAATGAAATTCCAATTATAAGAAGTTATTTAAGTAGTTAATGATAAAAGGAAATATTTTTTCTACACAGGTAATATAGTAATTCAGTATATAATAATTTTAATAATAATTTCATTTAATATAGTAATATAGTATAAATCGACTTTTTAATGTTTTTTCATAAAAAAGAGCGCCTAGTGATTTTACAATTTTCTTTTGACTTTTTTGTCAAAAGAAAATTGTAAAATCACTCGGTGCTGCTTGAAATATTTTATGTGAATCATAATTATAATCATACTTATAAAATATTTTAATATTCAATT
>JAPMOQ010007729.1:0-10733 GCA_026543055.1 Argiope trifasciata | reverse complement strand
ACACACACACACACACACACACACACACACACACACACACACACATAAATGAAAAGATGTCCTTAATGCTTTTAATAAAAGATGTCCTTAATGTTTAAACTTTAATAATGTAAATGAGTTTCGCAGAAGAAAGCCCTGCTGCTCTTTCAAATTTTAATAAGTGACTATATTTCAAATGCTTAACCAGCTCACCAAATTTTGTCTAGTTTTTTATATTTTGTGATTATCGAATTGTCTTGTACCAGAACAGTAAACTTCGCAATGGAATGGTTTTTATCTATATACCAAATTTCATTCAGCTATTCAAATCGTTATATAGTTATCGTGTTAGCAGACAGACATAAGGCTAGAAAGAGATTTTTGGAATTCAAGAAGGTCTGAAATGTGACAATTTGTCAATGTTCGAGTTCGAATTTTTTTTCCGACTACATTATTTTCACTATACTTCATAAAGGTGGGAAAAATCACTCATTTTGAATTATATAGTTTTAAATTATTTTAAGATATTAATTGGATTTCCGTAGTCTTTTTCAATGATTTCCATAATTTATTTTTAAGTTGATCACATTAACTTGCACTCAAATAAATGTATTTATTTTTTTCCTGAGAAGAATAGGACTTATTCAATAAATAAATCAATTAAAATGTATACAATAATTTCCTTCAATATGAATGAAATATAATGTTGTGTACCTTAACAATTTATTGAAAGTAGGATTTTTTATAGCTTTATAAAGGAGGGAACTTTTTGGAAAGTCTGTCCAAAGGTCCATTTATTAAGTTTATATTTTTTGGTTAATTTATTTGCTTCACAGCTTATTACATATTTAAAGCTACGTTATAAGAATTAATTTCCTTAAGAAACTTAGGAACATCCAGAGAATTTTAATTATCTCCCTTAAGAGAGTAGTATTTTTTAACATATTGTGCAACAAATACAAGAATAGATACATTGATATGATTGCAAATCTTTTTCACATATAGATAGATCTGAGATGTGGAGCTTCTAGAAACCCTATAGGTGTATATTTTGAAGTTTTAATACATTATTTACTCATTATACATGTGTATAAAAATGCAGTATCAAAATATTCAGAAAATTTCCTAAATTCAGTGAGTTAGATGTAGTTCGCATATTTAACAGGTCTCAATCACAAATATATAAACACGGTTCACATTACACAGACAACAAATACACAGCAAGTGTCCCAACAAGCAATAAACAGCAACAGTTACAGAAAACAATAATCCAAAAGTTAGTTAATAGGTAAAAAACAAACTCAACAGCTCACAAAGAGGTCTGGCAGAACTCAGCAGGAAGAGAGTGTTCACGTACATCTATTCACAATGGTCTTCTAAAAATCTGCTATTCTCCATAGTCTTCTCTTTAGCTATACTGAACTCTCACTAACTTCTATACGACTGACCTACTGTCACGAGAAAAACCCAGAAGATGTTTGCCGTAAGTAGACGATTCTATGTAAGGTGGTAGTAAGCATTAAAACATACATCACTTGGCTAATTAAACACTCTTCATTAGGCGAGGAATTCCTTTCGCCAATGCTAATACAGATATCCAGTCCTTAACCGGTTCTTTTGGCGTTGAATGAAATACAGCGCTTTCCTTCACCCCCAAAATGTAATAGAATATTTCGTTCCCAAACCGACTGGCCCCTACTCTTAAGGTGACTAGGGTTTTTCTCGTGACGACAAGTCAGTACTCAGCGCACGACTCAGTCCTACTTCTATACTATATTCCAAGACTCATAGCTCTATTCAATCGTTTGAGTTCCCTTAATGGTTTGCGTTTTCCTGGACTGATTGCATGCTATTTGATTATATGAATTAAACATTGTCTGCCGACTTTTTATAGCTTCCGAAACAGGACACACAATCTTCTCGGAAAATCTGCATAATTTGCTTTTTGTTGATCATATTGCTGAAATTCCTAAAGATTCCAGTATCATCAATTTATCGCCAATGTTGTTAAATTTCTAAAAAGTCATCAAGTTTATCGCTAAGCTCAGGGTCATTGATTCGACATCCATTCAGCAATCACTGGAGCTGTCCGTAAGACCTTGTTTCTTATGATAAGGCTGATTGCGCTGGGAAGCAACATTATGAGTTCTAATTACATTTTAAATGATTTAATATCACACAAGTGACCAAATGTCGTTCATATTTTCCAGTTGTTTTATAAAAGTGCCTCATATTCCCCCCTTCTAAAACCTCTTTAGAAAAAAAATCTCATATTTTCAAAACAGACCCAGGTTTGTCATGGATCAATACAAGTAAGAAGTAATAGGTTTTTATCTAGTGTAGCAGGTAATGAAATCCCTTTCCTCGCTAAGAGTTTTCCTCGACTAATGATAGTGAAATGATGATGATAAATAATGACTTCCAAAAACAAAAAGAGAGAGAGAACTCCTCACCAACCTAATTAATTGCCTCTCTTGTTTTTTTCTTGCTATTTGTTTCCGGAATTCTTTAGCTGTAGAAGGCTTACGAATCTTTTTGTTACTGCACAGTTCATATTAGATTAGTAATGAAAGAGAGATTTTCCAAATAGAAATATTAGCCAGTAATACATTTTATAGGTAACTAACAGAGAAACGACTGCCATCTTAACTTATTCAATGAAAATTTTGTGGAAGAAAAGATATGGCAATACCTTAACAGAATAACAGTGGTGGTTATTAATAGAAAATTATCGATGAATTATGGTTTTGATTTTTTTTGTGAATTATCATGTAAATTAAATATATAGATTATTATTGTTCATCCATTTATTATATAGCAAGCAATTGTATTTTTTAAATATTTTCCTTAGTTGTAAAGCCTTTCCACGAGGGGAGGCACATATGAGTACACAAAAAGATTGGAGTCTAGACGTATTTGCTTTGGGAAGTGTTATATCGTGATCGGTGTTGACCTTTAGTACTCAACCACAGTTCCCACCAGGGTTGTTCTTGAAATGGTTTTGCCATTCAAGTTTTTTCTTTTTCTTTTTGGCAGGTCGGAGTCGGCGGTTCATGGTTAGTTTAAAATCCTGGCTTTACTTTCTTTTCGATAAACTTAGATATTGAAATCTTATATCAATTGACTAATTTTTTGGATGACTTTCAATGGTTTCTCTTCACCCAATTAAAATATGAATTAATAATAATGTATTAGTTATGGGACCATCGTTTTTAATTAAAAATTTAAAAGTATTCTTTCTTAAGTTTATGAAAATTACTTCATCCTGAACAAACTTTATTATGTGAGATAAGTAATTATCTTCTTAAAGATATTAAGAAAGAATAATAATTTAAAAAAAGAATTATCCCCAAATAACTTAAAACGTTGATTAATATTTTTTTCTCTGCCTTAAATGACGAAGAGGAATATACAAAATCAAATTTCATTTCAATCTGCTGTTCAATTGTAAGTTTAGAAAAATGTCTTCCGCATTAATCCTAGAACAAACAGTACATATACCCGATGACTGATGTCCAATGAGAAAATTGAAAAGCAAAAAAATTACCCAATCATTACAGGCCAGCAAACTCTTAAATCAATTGTTTAAAACTTCAAATAAATCAATCTTCCATCACAATTTTACTCTAAAATGCGTTAGTTTACTTTTACAAATAAAAATCTATAAATAATTCTCTAACAGGTAATAATGTTACTTCTAATAGTATCAATATAAGTAATAAACATGCTGATAAGCAATCACAAATTGACACACTCTGAGTCACCGGAAGAACACGGAAACATCTGAATGACCAGACCTCCGCAACAGCAATATTGACGGGAACTGTCTTTGAGTCCTAAGAGCCCGCATCTGCTAGGGTACAACTCTTCCCTAAGGAAGTACGTCCCGTCATAGATGGGAGGAGCCAGATCCCCACCTCTTCCTGTACACACAACGGCGGCGAGAACCAGCCACCATGTCGAAAGCTTCTGATTCTATATCACGAGGCACCCCAGTGTGGGATCATACAAACAAATGAAGGCCAGTTCAAGTGTCGTCCTGTCATCTGAGCGTGATTCAAAATTACGAGGTCCGCTCCAAAATAGCTAATAAAATGGTTAATAAAACTAAACTATAACTTATATGTAGAATTTTAGCCTTTTAAAAAACAATGATTCAAGTGCTTTTTCTGGCGACTTGATAAAGAGAGCTATAAGGAAAAAGAAGTTTTATGTTGATCTGCATTCGAATTTTTATATACTTATTTCTTAAATGGCTGTCTGGAAACATTAATTTGATTCTTATTTATTATTTGCATTTGTGGCATGGATAAAAGTGGGCTAGAACGGCATAAAAGCCCCATTCATCAATCTAAGAATCATGAAAATAATATTTATGTGTGTATTTTATAGCTATGCATAACTGTTTTTTTTATTTTATTTATGTGCATCATTCTGTAACAGATAAGGATAAAGGCAAAAATAAATAATATGTACTAGATACCCTTCGTTATTAAACAAGACTAAACCTATAATTTAAGCAGTTATGTTAATGAAAAGTACAAGCAACACAATTTTGATTAACATCATCATATCTAAAATACTTTTTTAAAAATTGCATCGGATTGTGGATTGGCTGACATAGTTTTAATGGTATAAGAATCATTTTCTGATAAGTAGTATCTAACTTAATGTGAACACCAAATAAAAGTAACAGTATCTAAACTAGGAGATGGTAACGTGTTTTATCTTGCTCTAATAAAAGTAAGATATGCTCGTGAGAGTATTTCAAGAAATACTATGACTGATCCCTTAGCTTTTATTCAACTTACTCAAGCGCAAATGGAACTGTGCAAAGAAGTGGTAGACATAGATCCTGATGATGACCATCAATACATATCCAGAAATCACTCCATTCCGTTACATAACTTGAAAGCATACCTTTCCAATAAGGTTGTATGTTCAAACTATAGATCAATAGAGCTGCTAGAATTAGGCAATAAATATTTAGACTAAACGTTCATCTCGGATAGATATCTTTGATAAATAGTGATGGCTCGTGATAGTGTTTACTTCTGAACCAAGCATATGTTAATTCATAGAAAAAATTATGATTAGGTTAAGCAAAAATTTCTGTTAGTAAGAATTTCAAAATATCTTACATCGTTATAACTAATTAGTTTATAATTTTAAATAATTATTTACCTTTAATGGTCATTACATTAAATGATTTTAAAAATTGTTCGCATCAATTTACTCCATTTTTAGCATAGCATTTAATTTTATTTGTTATAATTTTGCAAAAAAAAAAAAATAATGGACACAATTTTTTAAATTTATTAAATAGCAATAAGTTTTTATTTTGAAATTAATGAAGATACGGGAAGCTATAATACTTATTTTTATGTTGAGATTTAGCAGTAAATTATAAATAACCTGAAAAATCGTTGAGAAAAATTATCATTTTATCCCATTTCCTTTATTACCAACTTTTGTGAGTCTTTTTTAGGATATGGAAATACAATTTCAATTTTCAAATGATCTAATTCTTAAATGCTGTTAATTTTTTTATTGAGTTTTGTATAAGAAAAACGATGTTTTTTAAACCATAAATTTTCCACTCATGATTAATTGATTTAGGCTAAAAATAAAGATTGCATCAATGTGAATGGCTTCCTGCTTAGCATGAATTCGAAACTATCTAATATCTTGTCAAATCATGTTCGATCAACAGACAAATTAAAAGTGGAATTATTTAATCATCAGGGGGATTTTTAATAAATTTTGGAGCTTTTGAAAATGTGAAAGATCTGTTAATTTGGATAAGTTCTTACTAATTAGCTCGATTAACATACGCTTTCAATGAGTAATATTTCTCTGCTAATTATAAGGAAAATTTATAACCTGTTTGGATCGTAAAACGAGGCAAGGATATATTTGCAATGATCATTTCCATAATATATATCATATCCAATTTCCATTTCTCCAACAGATTCAATCTTAACTGCTTCAAAACGGCTTCAAATATTAGAAGTATTCAAAATTTAAATTGCATTCTTCAGAGAAGGTTTCTGTCCTTAGGATTGATTCGATATAGAACACCTCTTCTCGATGTGCGTTACGACTGTTAAAATCTCCAGGCGAACAGCATGTCAATGCGTAAGTCGTTAAGAAACGTCCCGTTTACACGGAGATGTATTTAGTAGTCCAGGGCTTGCCGAGTGAGTTCTTACCAATTAGTGTGAAGCGAAGCGTTCCGGAGTCGCCACACCGACCTCTAATTACTTCATTTAGCACTTGACTAGACGATTAAGCGTTCCCCATCGACTTCAAACATTGATTAAACCCAACTCATCCGCCGATTGACTCACCTCCGAAGAATGGTACTCGCTTCGCCTAACCCTAATTACTTGCGTGTTTCGCCAGTCAGTTCTGTATCGCTTACTCTCTGGTAGTATTTTCAGACTAAGTGAACAATGCTAGCAAGGAAAACTACTCATTTTGGGTAATTCCTTTTTTTTTTTAATATTTGTCTCCAAATTGCTGCTGTTGTTGTGTTTTTAATTATAGCGCTTTACAAGCCCTCAGACAGAAAGCTGCCAGCGATTTGAATCGAAATTAGCACCCCTTGTTTTTTCAGTAGCGCCGACTTAGCTACTTCAATTCGTTTGCACAATCCCTTTCTAAAAGTGTGAACATTCACACTACTCACAGATAGAACACAGAATAACAACAATTCCCGAACCCGAACTCGACCCCGAGATTCCCACATCACAGGGAAGGCAGGCTATCCCTATGTCAGGACGCTGACTGTCTTCAAACTATCAGTAGGAATTATATTACACAGTGTCCCAACATTTATCCATGCCATTAGGGTATTTCCACTTAAAATTCAATAGGCCTGTGATTGGATTAGATATTTAGAAGAAATAAGTCCTCAAACCACACCTTGATACAGAGTTTTTTTTGTTGGATTTCTCCCTGGTTTTGAAGCAGCATTAGGCCTATTTAAGAATGGGTCTTGAAAGGGAACAATGGTCTGATGACAAGTGGACGTTTCTTACTAATTTCTAATTATAATAAAAGTATATTTTGACAGATTTAATGTACCTTGCTCATACATACAAGGCAAATTTTCTAAATATGAAGTATGAAATTGAGACCCTCCATTTGCGAAATCTAGACTGTCACTATAGATATTAAGGGCCAAGTGAAACAAAGAGAAAATTTATGGAAGAAATTGAAGTTTAAAGTTTATTGAAGGTATTTCAAAACAATTTATTGAATTCTATACTATGTAGGACACAGTCCTAGATCTATGAAGACAAAGAATACTGATCAAAAAGGAGGGTCCAAAAGGCATCAAGAACAGGACAATAAGGAGAGTAAAACTTTCTTTCCGATATCTTAAAAACTATATAACTACAATGTTTTCAGCTGATACTCCACAAGAATTTGGAAAAATAATTCTTATAAGAAATAAACGTTATGGTCGATGTTTTCCTCGTTGGAATGATTTTCTGGTTAACTTATCAGTTCAAAATAAATGCTTGTATGTATTTGCTGGTACTCTTTTCATTTGCTAATGATATACTAATTATAACGTAACTTTATATACTAATGATAACGTATAACAGTGTATTTGTATGAAACCATTGAAAAATTAATGAGATTCATTGACTTACGATGTATCACACCTTAATTTCTAGCACAAAAACTGTACAAAATAATATTGTAAGTCTTCCAAAAACAGATAAATATACTGGTTATGATAATATTAAAAAATGAGGTTCAGGTAAAATGAGCTTTTAAAATAAAAGCTAGTAAGTAGGTATATATACTTACAAATTTTTTATAAATTCCAACATTTTATAAACAGTTTTAGATATAAATAGCAAGGTTTATATAATTTACTATACAATCCATATATTAGGTAGATTTCTATAGGAAGACTACTTATTGCGGTAGTTCTCATGATAAGATTAAGAAAATTTATGCACCAGTTCTTCACCAGTCATGGTCCCTAGAAGCATGAAAAATCCCCTCATTCCTTGAGGCATGACTCAAACCAAGCTTTAGTTCAAAAATTTAAGGCTTTACCCATTTAATCTTGTTAATAGCTTAACTAGAGTTACTTTTTGGATTTTAACCAACTTTGAATATTTTTAAGAAATGAAAAAATCTCGGATGAGTTCATAAATGGACTATTTAACTCAAAGGGGAAGGAAATGGTGGGAGGTTGAAATTTTCCTTTTGTTATAACTTTCTTAACTTTGAAGATAGAAAAATAAATGGATTAACCATATTAATGCCTCATTAAAAATAATTACTTTTGTATTCAAAGTTTTTTGCTAAATGCAATACCTTAGAAATTAGGGGCTGAAAATACCTTTTATGCTCTAATACTAACTGATTCAACTGATTCAAAAATCAATAATTTATTCTGCCAGATAGCAAATGTAAAAGGAATCTACATTTGTCTTTCAATTTGTTGATAGGAATTTTTTTAATATAATTATAGAGTTTAATCAAAATGCATTTCAGAAAATTTTAATGAAGAATTGAAATTTGTTTAATCCTGGATAACAAAGTTTCGTTGGAAGCATACGATGTCAAGCAAAACCAACCAGAATACCCATAAGTTGAGTTTTCAATAGAAAAGGATCTTCTCATAATTAAATTAGTCTACAAAATTGAATAAAATATAATGGTAAATATCCTGAAAATTTATAAGATGAAAAAGCAAAATATTTTGTGAGAAATAATGCAGCTTAAATTATAGGGAGATTTCCAGCGATTTCAGTTTTATTATCCAACTTTCTTGGGCTCTATTTCAGGCAAATATTGTTTCTGCTCAGATTATGTGAAAATACAGTCCAAGTATTATAGATAAGGTGGATCTGAGCGAGAGAAATAAAACACTCGCACCTCCTCCGCCTGCAGCAGGGCTCTGACACCTGAGGTGATCATCATCGCGACGAGTTGCTCTCATCCAGCCGATTTGCATGAGTGCTTCTCTTCAGCATCAAATGGAATTTTCTAGAAGATCTCGGCAAATGGATCCATAAAAACGAAGAAGCACTTCGGCAAAAGAATATCTGTCGAAGAGTTTTTGACTATTAATGAAACTAATTTCTTGGATCGGGCCGCAGACATATGAATAAGGGGTGGAGAGAACTTTCTGTCCAAATGGTAGCTCGTTTCTTTTAAGAGTTATTAAAGAACAATAGTTTGGACGAAAGAGGATTTTTTTTCTATGTCTCATGTTAGTAGCACAGGTCTCGGAGAATATCATACTCGAACGATTTCTTTCCAGAAGAAGAAGAAGAGGAAGAATGGTTACGGTTACTTGAGCGTCCACGAATAAATCTTACCTTTCTAGATGGAATCACAACGACTCACGGAAGTTTTAACGAGAAAATTCAGAATGGGAGAGAGATCACCTTTTTTTTCCTGTGTCTGTCGAAAGCGTCATTAGCGCCGTCCAATCGGAACGACGAGTAGAATTTGCACTAATAAGCTTCCTTTTGCAAAACTATGGAGATGACAAAAGACGGTCGTGTTTTGGGTTAAATGTTGATCCGTCTTTTAAGCGCTTTTCCAAAGAAGTTGGTCTTCCGGAAAGAGAATCCATTGAGCAAGCCTATTTCATTCGCTCTCCCGTTCAAAGTATGTATTTAGAAGACAGAGCAAGGAATAATGAAGACAGTAAAACTGAAGCTACGTTTTTAATGATTAAGGGGAAATAAAATAGTTCTAATAATTGTTCTGGATATTGGAAAACCGTTGCTGTCAAATCAGATTTAAGGAAAAGTAAATTAAGAGTATTTTGATTTCAACCAAATATTCAGCAAAGGCGAAATAATACTCAAGTTGCTCTAAGTGTTCAGATGTAAATAAAATAATTTTAATAATTGCAAGAGGAACTAGGAAACATTTGCTACCAACTAAAATTATTGAGAAACTAAATCGTGAGTATATAACCGTAGTAGAAATATTTAATAGGCAATATAGGAAATAATACATAATTATAACATATTTATTACATATAGGCAATATAAGAAAAATATATAATTAGAAAATATTTAGTAGGCAATAAATGATTGATTTAATTCAATCAATTTAAGATAATTAAACTATCAAAAAATTATGCCGAATTCAGCCATCAACTAAAGGTTTTTAAAATCTTGTCTTGGTTTTCTAATTCATATATATTCTTATATAGTCTTACTTCAAGAAAGTATAAAAGTGGCACCATAAGTAAGATTATAAATTACCATTATACTAGATATAAAATAATGGTAACAAAAATGGTTAGTAATGTAATCGCATATGACAGGACACATAATTTTAAAATGTTTCAGGGAATATTGTGGTGTTTATTCTATGGATATTTTTGTCTGCAGTGATCTGGTAAATTTTCTTAACAAATGTCCTATGGACAAAGCTAGATTTTATTTCTAAATACTTAAGGATATATCGTATTAAAAACAATAAAAAAACAGTTTTAACGTTAAAGAAGTTTTTGTACACTTGAATTGTCATTTATGTGATTAGACGTAATTCTGTTTTCAAAATTTTGATACTTAAAAATAAACCCTTTTAGATAGTTTCCAGAAAGAGTAATGAAGATCATGCATATTAAGTCACATTTATTTTTTTATAATTATTAATCGGGTGAACATGATTGAAATTTTGAAAACTTCTGTGTTTTTGTAACTGAATCGATTTATTTTTATCGCAGATTCTGCAACCTTTGCTTATGCAGTAAATAA
>JAPMOQ010007727.1:852630-923160 GCA_026543055.1 Argiope trifasciata | reverse complement strand
TTTTTTTTATTATAACTTTATTAGAACCCAAAATATGGGGAACGTCAGATTCAGCACAGAGCGAGAAGTAACGAAATGTACCATTCTCAATTTTTCCTATTCTATCTACTCAATAAAGTCTACAAGCCTACTACAATAAAGTCTATAAAAGTCTACAAGCTTGTTTCCATGTCGCTGGCTGAGCATCGACTGACGCCTTTATTAGGAAAAGATCGCAGTGATATCTATAAAAAGTGCGGGAAAAGTTCATTTATGAATAAGGAAATTCCTGTCAGACATGTTAAGACAGAGCTATTTGCCCGGCGTCCAGAAGTCGAGGCTGAGGCTGGGTTCAAATGGACTTGCAAATCAACAGCTGTCTATTTTTGTCTATATCTAATGTAATATTTCTTACAATCCTGTACATTGCCAGTTACTAAATACAATAAAGCTAAGCTGTCTTTCAGCAAATAAAAATTAAATAAAGGATTGTCTTCGGCCAAGCATATGGGTACAATGCTCAAACGCTTTTGCTGGGCTAAGTATCGAAAAAGAAATTGGAAAAATTGTCATTTTCTTGGAGTAATGAATAGCAAAAATAAAATCACGCATTATTAAATAAATTTGCAAATGTTTTTTTGTTTTACTTTGCTGAAAAATTTAGGGGCCGAATTGGTTTCTTGCACCAGGGCCCCTTCCTAGAGAAGACCGGCTCTGTGCGCATCACATTCGCTTACATAAGCCCTTTTTACAGGGGCACACATTCACGCATCTCACAGATAGAACAGATAAAAGAACAACCATGCCCGAACCGAGACTCCCAGATCACTACCTTTATGCCAGGACACCGGCATGGTATATCATTTGTTCGGTAAATGTCATAATCTGATAAAAGACACTTAGCAAACGATTCCTTTTCAGACATTTTATAACGACTACAATTTTTACTTCTGTTAAAATATTATTAAAAGCAAAAGCAAACGAATTTTCTCTTTGTAAACATATTTTATTAATATTATTTTGTATAATAACTGATGATCAATAGTAAACCTCTTGGAATCTGGCAATATTTTGTGAATTATGATGTGATGTGATGTGAAGAGAATAAACAAACCGACGGAATTCTAAAATGCTTGGAATCTTGTTTTGGATTTTTAAGTATTTAAGATGCTCTGCAAGCTACAAAAAGTTATATATATAATTTGAACCTCTAGAAAAGGGACAATTTTCTAGAAAACATGAAAAATTAAGCCAAATTTTAAAGTTATTTTGAATAATAAAAACTATCTTGCACAATCTAAATACAATAATATAACATCTGCCTACAAAGCATTCAGCCAACTGCAAAATTATTTGACCCACACTCATCAGAAAGCGAATTTGAAAAATGAAAGAGTAACGTTTTGAAATTTAAATAATACTCAATATCAATTTGAATAAGTTCGAATGTATTGTTTTTGTAAAACAAAAGAAATGAATAGGTGATATTTCCAAGGCAAAATAAGATTGCCTTGAAAATATCACTTACTTACCAAGAAAATATCATCTACTTAAAGGCCATGAAGTCACTAGATAATAGATACTTTGTAACTTGTTTGATATTTGATAATGTTTATTTGATCATTCGACCCTGTAAATTATTTAGATAAAAGATCATTTTTTCTGTAAATAACTAATGCTATAATTATTATTTATTCATTCTAAGGATGTAAGTAAAGGAAAATCAAAGTTCTTGTATTCGAAGATATAAATCGAACATTTTACAAAAAAATTTGCACTAAAACATATTCGGTTTATGACATCCTTTGCTGCCGCAGAAGGAATAATTTTGGAAATATCTTTTGTAATTTAAAATAACTGTCCTGTTTAATTAGGAATAATAGAAAGAATAATATTTATTTTCGCATCGGAAATGGATACATTCATTGAAATGGAGTGATGCAGAAAGGAGAAGCGTAAATAATATTAATTATATTTTTTTAACTTTATTATTCAAGACTTTAGGGTTGGCAATATTTTTTTCCATCTTCAGCAGAAACAAATAAGTGCAAGTAATAAGTATTCAAAGCTTCATCTAAATCGGATGAGCGATACAGCACCGCATAAGAGACATACAGACAAACATTCATCTTTATTTATATCTTCATAAATATTATTTGCTTTTTCGTAGCGAGTTTAAAAATAAAACTCCATAAGAACATTCAACCAATAATGAAAATATTCCACCTAATAATTAAGGAAACAAAAAGGAAAGATTAAGGTATACATTCAGCAAAATTAATACTGTAATTTAATAACCTGAAACTGTGATTTACCAATCTCGTCTTTTAACATCTTAACTTATAACAGAACCCAAAAACAGAAAGCAAAGACATAAAAATTTGAAGCATGTTTCCGCCCGGGATCGAACCGGGGACCTTGCGCGTGTGAAGCGCACGTGATAACCACTACACTACGGAAACACAATTTTCTTGTCTCAAAGTAAAATTAAATCTAAATACAATTCTGGAAATGATTGTTACTCTTTTAAGAATTGTATTTCCTTTTCAAAATTTAATTTAGCTCTACGCCGAAGAAATTTGATAAATTTCCACAAAAATTGCTCCAAGCACAATTATATGCGTAAAAGAATTTCAAACTTTGAAATCGGAACAATTTGTTCCGTTGAGTGTTAATATAATGATAAAATATATTTATAAAAATTTAAAGGAAAATTTTTTTTCTTACGATCACATTGTATTTTCAAACGTCATTTAATTCTATACAAAATATTATTGATGAACGTGGCAACACGTTGCTCCCATGCGCAATTATAAAGAACAAAAGTGTTTCAAATGCCATTTTTCTTTTAAATCGTAATTATTGGTTCAATAGAGCATGCATATAAAATTTAATTATGATTCAACTAATAGTTTTTGCTCAGATATTCAAACATCTACTATTTAATTTATGTCTCTCTGTAATTATTACCCTGTAAATATATTCAGATTCTACCATTTGCCAACATTCTTTATAAAGCATTCTCTTCGGGCTTTTAGAATTTAAAATCACAATTCTATGCGCTAATGTTGATTAAAATGTCGCAACAATAATGTTAACACATTTATCACTTTCAAAGGATATCAAATAGTTTTCCCCCCTTAAGGCCTTATCACACGTACAAATATCGTTCGCACTTTCCGTCAGCAATTTTCCGTTTCTACCCTCAAGAACTGGAAAAGCAAGTTTTTCGTCATTGTCAACTTTTTTAACCAGCTTGAAAATGACGACGACAGTGACGGAAATATTGTCTGCACCCGAAATTCAACCAATCATGTGAAACTTTGAAGTGACGTCACTTTCGTTGTCGTTTGCTGACGAAAAGTGCGTACAGTATTTCGCAGTGCGATAAACTCTTTAAACTCCTTAAAAGATTTGGATTTTTTTATTAAAAAAATAAGCATATCAATATCTAATTCTTCAAATAGTATAAATCAAACCTGTTATTTTTTGCAAATTCAAATTTGTTGTCGGTTTAAGAAGATGCTCTAAATTTGATAAAAAAATTTTGGTACTTTTCCGGCATCCAGGCGCAAATGTCGGCAATGCGAACCAAATGCGAATTAAGTCGTCAAGCGAAGCGAATGACAAGACAGGCAGAAATTTGGCGGAATTCTACATTACTTGGCTATTTTTCCCTATGAACGGCTTACTAAAAAGTACCCAAATTTTATTCATTGCTAAGAAACCAGCACGAATGGTCCCCCTAAATCTTTATCGCACACTTTCTGATAAAGGTATTATTCCAGCACTTCCTAAAGTACTTTAGGAGTTATTGCTTATTCCCAGAGAGCGCTTGCATACTGACCTACAGTCACGAGAAAAAACCTAATAACCCTAAAAGTAAAAGTGGGTTCACACGAGGCTTATTACTGCGCGCAGTAGAAGATCTCGTCTACTTCGGTAAAATCACGTGACCACAACGGGACAATGGCAAATAGTTGCCCCGTCGAGACAAACGTTGTCCGCTTTGTCTCAACTGTTCACACAAGGACAATGCCGGGACAACAGCAGAGAGGCAATGATTGCGGGCAATAGTAAGCCTCAGGTGAACCCACATTAAAGATCTGTCAGCTTAGAAACTAGATATTCTATTACATTTTGGGTGTGAAGGAAAGGGCTGTATTCCATTCGACGCTAAAAGAACCTGTTAGGAACCACATTAACACAAGAGAAAATGAATTTCTCACCTAATGAAAAGCTTTTGGTTAGCCAAATGCTATGGTCTGTTTTAGTGCTTACTTCATTCCTAACTTAGACTCGTCTACTTACGACAACCACGTTCAAGGTTTTTTCTTGAGATGGTCAGTCAGTAGCTTTGGCGCACAATAACTGCGAAATATTAATCTTTAGCATGAATGTAGCATTTTTACTGTATCTGTCATCCTTGATGAATTACTTGGAGAGTAATCCGAGGCACGAGGTTGATTGTATACAGATTATTTTTTTAGATGCATTTTTCCCAAACTCTCGAAACAAACAAAAATGACACAGAACTACAATTTTAGTCGCAAAATCCTACACCAAATTTGTTACACTTAAGTCATGGCGTCTTTGAGTTATCACCAGGGCGCAACTTAGCCTAACTAGGACCCGTGACCAAAACTTCATTGGGGTGCCCGCTACTTCACTACTTTAGTAATGAATACCCAACTTCATAAAGGTTGGTTAGTTCAATTTTTCACCTCATTATAGACATATAACAAAAAAATTGACTTGAACCTAACATTTCTATTAAGTCCCCCCTCCAATGGTCAATATATATATATATATATATATATATATATATATATTGTCCATTTTATTGATTTTCTGACAAAATAAAATCATTAAACAAGGAAATACAAATAAACTTTCTGTTCGATTTGCATTCCCGCCCCTCTGATGTGGCTGTCCGGAGCAACTGCCCCAAATGTCCTTGCCTTAGTCAGGCTCTGGTTATCACACTTAAGGCCTTATCACAAGGTAAAATATCGTCGGCACTTCCCGTCAGCAAACGACAGCGAAAGTGACGTCACTTCAAAGTTTCACATGATTGGTTGAATTTCGTTTGCGGACAATATTTCCGACGACATTTTCGAACTGGTTAGAAAAAGTTGTCGATTATGAAACTTGCTTGACCGGTTTTTGAGGATAGAAACGGAAAAGTGCTTGTGAAATTTCACCGTGTGATAAGGCCTTTACACGTTTTCAGGGCCTGACTAAGGCAGAGTCATTCGGAAAAGTTGCCCCAGACCCCTACATAGTGGGGGGGGGGGGCAAATCGAAAAATATCATAGACAAGTTCTATGCATGCTTCTTCATTACTGAAGCAGGAGGGGAGCAAAATCGAAAAATATTGTAGACAAGTTTTATGTATGGTCCTTCATTACTGAAGTAGAGAAGCAAAAGGGCCCCCAATTAGGCTAAGCCGTTCCCTGCATGTTTCTGAAAGTACATATCGATAGACGGCCAATCCTTCGTTGGATTTGACTCAAAATTTTAAAGAGTTCTAGAATTTTATCTCTTCGTTTTGTAGTTATCATGTTAAGTTATATTCGAACACCCATGTAAACAGACTTTCTTTGAGTGGATTTTAATCAAAATCTGATAGAAATATGCAGTAATGCTGAAAGACCGAATACCAAATTTCATCCACCAAAATCAGTTAGCTTGTCAGCTTGTCAAAAGCTTGTCAGTTATTTTTTGTCGCAGAAAGACGGATATTTTGCAAAACTGTTTCTCGAATAGAAGGAAGTCTAAAATGTGAAGATTAATTAAAATCCAGAATTCGAATTTTTTAATGACTTTTATATTTTCTGTGAACTGCTTGTACAAGAAAATAAAAAGGGATGTCTAAACAAAGTTACTTGAGACTACAAAGAGATTCAAATTCATTTTTTTTTCATTATTTTTAATATTAAAATACCAATTTAATTACTAAAAAAAAGAAAATTTTTAATAACGAGATGAGTAAGTTTTTTTTTAAGTCAAGGTTTAAAATGCAATAAAAAAATTTCACATGAAAACAAATTATGAGCAGAAAATATTCATTACTTTAGGCTAATTAGTTATGAATATTAAAATAATGTATTTAAAACTAATTATATATGAAAAAATTAGCTGAGCCATATTAATATGCCCTTTTGAAGATCACAACTCTCAATTTCGTCAGATTTCATAACATTGTTTAATTCTATGACTAAGATTAATTGGAGATACATGGAGTCAGTCTACTTTTTCCAAACTTCCATACCACACAACCAAAAGGGCATTTATTGGAATTAGATTTCAAATCTGGCTTACTCCATCTTAAAGCTGGATTAATTATTAGGCTATCACAGCCTCCATATATATATATATAAATAATAATAATAAAGTTTCAAGTTTATTTAGAAAAAAGTAGCTGAGCTATATTTATGTACCATTTTAAAGAACACAACTTTCAGTTTGGTCAGATTTAATAATTTTGTTTGATTCTATGACTAAGATTAGTTGGAGATACATGGTGTCAGTCTGCTTTTTCCAAACTTCCATACCACTCAACCAAAAGGATATTTTTTGGAAGATTTCAAATATGGAACACTGGATTTACCATCTTAAAGCTGGATTTGCCACTAGGATATCACAGCCTCCACATATATGAATAAATAAATAAAGTTTCAAGACCAATAATGCAAATTCAACATAATGAGAGTATACATTTGATGGGGGGGGGGAATTGAATTTTAAGGAACTATTCTCATTAATGCATTGAAGCTAGCTTTATCACTAAGTTGCCAAAGTCTCAATCCATCTGACAAAAATTCAATTTCAAACCAAATCGTTGATATTCTGTATAATGTGGCTTGTACTTTTCTTTTTAAAAAAAAAAAGGTTTTTTGTTGTTGTTTTTTGAAAGTGCTGCTATTAATAGGACATTGAGAAAACTTACTGCATCATTGATGAGTGAGGCCAATTATGTAATTTTCTCCATAAAGTCAATTCTTCATTCAATTAATTTAATAATTAACATCATTCAAAAGAATAAACAATAACACAGATTATAAAACCTGCTTTCTTTTTTCAATCACACATTATTAAACAGTTTTTAAAACTCAAAGCAAATAACATTTTGGATATTATTTGGATAAAAAAATAGATTATAAAGTGCAAATTTCCTCAAAATCTAATTTTGACTTTTATAATTAGGTTTTACTCTTATTTACATAAAAAATCATACTTAATAGTAGCAAAACATCTACACTATATCATTTTTAAGACTATTAACAAGTTTTTTATACACTATTTGACAAATTTTTATATAAACTAAGCAAATAAGTAAGAATAAAATGCTTAATTGTTGCAATTCTTCCTATTAATTGATCATAAGCTACCTTCACAAATAATAAAAGTGAATGTTTATATGCTTTATAAGCAGATCTCAGATCCTAGAATTACCATATTTTATACATATATGCTTTGAAAAATAAAAGATACACCATAGTACATCAATAACAAATAATTTAGTTAATTAAAAAGGAAGATATAGCAGTTACATAACTCTTATTTTCTCCTTTGGATACTAGATGGCGATGCCTGATTGATAGGTTATCCCATAATGCATTTCGAGTGCAATCAGAATGAGATATGATACCATACTATTAAGCTGTGTGTGTGAATGTTTTGTGTTGTCTTTATGTTTGTTCTGTGTGTGAATGTGATTATTAAAAAAATGTTCCTGAAAATATGAGTCCTATTGCTTTCCTACACAGATCATAATAATCTACATTCTACTACAAAATAAAATATGACATTTTTTCATATTAGCCTAGAAAATATTCCATAAAAAATAACTTTACATTACCTCTTAATTTTAAATATGTATATTTTTTCCTCAAAATAATAATAATAATAAAAGAATTTTTTAAATGATTTGCCAAAGGATATTTCATTATCTTAATAAAATTCCAATTGTTTTATTATTTCAGTACATTTTTTCCATCATTATTAAAACTGTAATTAACAAAGTTTTTATTTTCCTAATACAATATGTAATTTGGTAATGCTGGATGTTTTATTAAAAGAATATTGATGCACTTTATCTCGAAAGTATATTTAAAAATAAAATATCCCATTGAATCTATCTTCACTCTGGCTTAGTGTTCAGGACAGTCTGAATGATAGAGTAATTTAAATGAGCTGCAAGAAGAATATTTTGATGTATTCTGATGATAATTAGGTGTGTGCCGAAAGTGGCATTACACCAGTGAAATAATTATAATTTTAAAAAATAGAATTTAAATAGCTATCAAAAGACTCATTATTCAACATAACTTTCATATGTATATGTACAAAATGCAAAAGAGACTAAAGGCAGCACCAAAAAAACATTGAAATAAAATAAAAGCATAGAGAGAAAGACAAATAAAAGAATAAGAAAAATAAATGAAAAAATAAAATATAAATAAATATTTAAATAAATAAATATAAATTAATATGAAAAATAATGAATATACCTTGAGTCAACTTAAGTTAGAGTTCATTATCTGGAACAAAAAGCTAGATAAAGAGTTCTTTTTGTAATTTTTCATACAGAATATTGTCCACTTTTAACAGTGCTTGAATTTCTCTGTGTATACTTTGAAGAAAGGCAATAGTAAAGTCCAATTAAAGTTTGAAAGTGCTAAAAAAACATTAACACTTTAAGTACTAAGAAGAATATATTTTAATCTCCAAGGTGTGCCCATGCCCAATGCTAATCCATCATCAAAATAAAAATAAATCAAATCCACACTATTGCAAAACTTGCAAGAAAAATACTAACCAGCTGTTTGTCATTCTCATATTTGATCAGAAAATGGTAAATAATCTTGTCCTTAAATTTAATTTCCATTAAATTTATATATTTTATTAAAATCATTGGAAGATAAAGAGAGAACAGTAAAATTTACGTAACTTAGAACTGACAGTAATTAAAAAAATTGTTTAAAAATTATAATTGTTTATATATTATTATAGATTTTAAATTGGTTTTGTAAAATACTTATGCTTTGAGTAAGCTTTGTATACCTTTTTTGGATTATCATTTAAAAAATATTTTTAAAGAACTTTTTTGAATAATAAATAAATTTAACAATATCTCTATATGTGAAATTCTCCTTAGCAATAAAAGAACAAAGGCATAAAATCCAAAAAAATATAAAAAAAATCAAATTATTTTTTAATAACCTAGAAATGTATATTAAATTTCAACAGAATCTGTCCATTAAGGAAGTAAAAAATCATATAATAGCAGACTTATTCAAGTAGGAGATATCAACACAATTATACTTATTAAAACATTATGATTATTTTTCAATGATTAATTTTCAATTTTATAGATTTAACCCACTTTGGCTAATTTAATCGTCTGCAAAAGGCTAGCCACTTTATACCTCATGTAATACATGCAAGGTTATAATATTAATGTCTTTAATAATATACAAACACACACACACACAAATCTTTAAAAATAAAAACAGAAAACCAAACACTTTGAAAGGAAAAAAAAGTTTATTGACTTAGAGAAATACACATTATAAATATATATTAAATCTTAACAAAAGTTAGTGCACAAAAGCCAGACAGTATTAAAATGTAAAAAATTTTACTAAATACTTATAAAAGTAATCAAAACATTTATTAATAAATTTAAAACATTACACTCCTTACTACTAGTCAGTACCTTGTACTGAATGAGAATTTACAAAAGTATCGTAATTCATTTATATACATGCAAAAAAAAAAAAAAAAAAAAAAAGAAATGCCAATATTGTACTTCAATGTAAACAGTATATAATAAAATGCTAACACAAAGTAATATCAAATTTTAAAAAAAGTCAAAATAGATAACTGAGCAAAACAGCAAGCAATTTATCATTTCTTTTCAGCCTTAAATGAGAGTTCAGAAAAAAAAGGAGAGATTCATCTAGAATGGTCTTCAACAGTAAATACTATTTTTATTAAAACAATATTTTTAGAAATCAAAATTTCATAAATTAAAAATGTGATTGCATCATGAGATGCATAGCAATTAATTCACTAGTCAAATTTAAGCTTTTCTTAAATACCTCTATATATCCATGAACATGTTTCGAATATGTTAAATGCAATGTTATCAAAATTTTGATTAAGTTTGTTATGTAAAGATTAAAGCAATTTTTTTTCAAAATTTAATTTATGAAAGTACAATACACTAAATAAAAATATATAGCTCGCAAAAAAAATCACAATTCAATCAATAAGCCCCTCCCCCTTCTTACAAAGCACCAAATGCCAAAGCTGTAAAGTTCATATTTTCAGGGTCTCGAGCCATATAATCCTTGCAGACTTTAGCAGCATCATTCAGAAAAGTCTCTGGTGATGTTGTTCCATGGAGAACTGGATTTGACTTTCGGCCATCTAATTCATATAACTTTGAATTGACTTGAACTAAAGCTATGAAATGAAGATTGCATTTATCATCCAGGTTAGGTGTTTCCGTTTGCCCTTGTTCAGCACTAGATTCATGAGCTGAGCTGATTTGCTCACTATTTTCTAAGACTTCAGCTTTCTCTTGGGGGGATAAAGATTTGGTCTCATCAATAAACTTCTTTATAACAGAATCAGGCTTCAAATCCAATTTGTTAGAGCAGTTAGCAACAGCATGGATCAGAGCCACTGTTCCACATGCATTCTTAATGGTCTGATACATAAAATATACATCTGAATCATAATTCTGATCTCCAGATTTGGCAATTTCTTCCTGCTTTTTACAATACTCTTCATATTTTTCGGAAACAGGGAATAACAACAACACAGCAAGAACAGGACTTGGAACCATTTGCAAAAGTTCATCGTCCAGTGAGAAGATATCCGATACCCCATAAGTAGGTGGGACACCTAAATTTTCCAAAAAATTGTTCATTACTTCTGGATTAGATTCCAGAGGTAACCACTTAATGGAAGGCATCGTGCAACTAAAGACAACCAAAAACACTTCTCCAACGGGAAAAAAAAACTAAAGATAAGGCAAATTCACTCTAAAGCAGTTGTAAACAAAGGAATTGATTTAGCAAACTTCAAAACTAACGATTAATTTAGTAATAAAAATTAATGATAGGCACGATTCAATAAAGTGCTACTTAAAAAAATTGAGAATGCAAAGGCAGTTTATATTACAATTTTTTTTTTTTTTTTCTTTCAATCACTCGTCGTAGGATATTGATATGACGATTTAAATGATGACAGAGCCGGTTAACTGTGTGAGTTTTTTGTTTTGGTTTTCTTTTTCAGATTGTTTACAAATGAAACTTTTTTTTAACTATGTAATAATTAACACATCTTGATCAAGATATTTCATTTTTGAAATTTTTTAAAAATTATTTTAAGTTGTTGAATACCTATTCTTTCATTATATAGTTGTCTATAATGAAAACCAGTGGAAAGACTAAAAGACACTCTGTCATGCGTGTTGAGATCAGATACAACCCTTGGAAAAGTAAAACTGATTCAGAAAAAGTCTAAAAGCATTTTAAGCAAAGAAAATGAAAGGATTTCCTCGAAATTCTCTTGCATATTCTGTAATAAAAGTGTTATCTCAGAGAAAAGTATCCGAAAACCGAATTTAAATTTTAAATGTTTATTTATTTATTTATTTTTTTTTTTTTCAAAATTGACTCAAACAAAAAATTTGACTGACACAGATCCAAATTTGTAGTAGCAAAATCCCTTACCAAATCTAATACGTTTAAAGCACTCAGTTTCTGTGTCGTCATATTTATATGTTTCTGAAAATACAGACTAATAGACAGACAACGCCTGATTGAACTTGGTACAAAAGTTGATAGATAATCTACATTATAGATCTTAAATCTGTGTACCAAATTTTATCCATCTAGTTTTCTTTGTTTTATTCTTATCGTGTTTACTTATATTGGAACAATCAGACAGTCTTCTGAGCGAGTTTTGCACAAAAGTTGATAGAAATCTACATATTTGGTGTAAAAGATAGATATAAAATTTCATCTTTCTAGCCTAAAATCTTATCACAGATAGACACACATTTTCCAAGGAGAGGGGATGGCTTTTTTGAACTCAGGAATATCTTAAAAGTGGAAATTCGTCAAAATTCGCTTTCGTGATCTCGAATCTTGTCAAAGGTCATAATACTTTCTATGTACATCGCATACGAGAAAGTAAAAAAAGTAAACCCAGTTGTTCTTGTGTTCCTTCTGTGAAGAGAAAATTTATGGTTTTGTTCTGAGAAATGTTAAAATGCTACTTTAGAATCTGTTTGAGCAAAGTAGTTCTGAACAAGTGATATCAGTAAAAGCTATTTTAGGATTCCAACAAGAGTATTTAAGTTATTTCTTCAAATTTTTCCAGCGATATCTACATTGAAGTAACTATCATCTACTGAAAGGTTTTTCTATTAGTTTATTGTAATCTCACGTTCAAGATAAAAGTCGAAAATTATGTCGAAATTTATTATTTATCAAAGCCGTCAGAACAACAGTATACGCATCGCGCGAGTTACTTTTTAAGCTTATGTCACGCTGATAAATATGATCATATTCATTATAAGCCAGTTAGCTCGCTAATTACTTTTTTTTGTGATATTATGAACAGGCTAGTTCAGCTACATCAACATTATGGATTTTGAATTTTGGGTGATCTTTATCGACTTTTAACTGTAGTTTCAATGCTAAGAGCACTCAGATTTTATTTATAAAATTTGTTTAATTATTATTGGCTTTCAAGAACACGAAATTCAATTTAAATAAAAAGGAACATTGAGCTTTTCTGAACTATATTTTTCTTCACATGTAGAATAATTTCGATTTTCAATTTAAAAAAATGTTAATATTAAATTTTTAATGTATACAACAATTACCTCAATGTACTGTACCAATACTGAAATTTGTGTACTGATATTTAGATGTTAATAGGCTAGTTTATACATTACAAATAGAGAGAAAGTATATTCATGAAATAGCAATCAAGCGGCAAAGATAGCATGGAATGTAATTGGTATAAAACATTAGTGCATTTAGATCATTTTTTGAAATGAAATAGCATGATAAAAGTCGAAAATTCTGTCTAAGTTTATGACTTAAACTGCGAAAAAATATTACCATCCTCTACATAAAATGTGCATTTACTAAAATACCAATATGACTAGAAGCAAAAAAAAAAAAAAAAAAAAAAAAAAGGTCTCTGGTGTTTGTTACTTCACTGACAGAGCTGTAATAGTCAAAAAACTCGAATTCAAGATTTCTATCTCATTCCAAACCTTTAAGAGATAAAACAAAACAAAACAATCTTTTGGAATTACGTGTGTCTGTGATAATGCTTAGAGCTTAAGAATACTTAGAGATAGCGAATAAAATTTGGTAGATGGTTTTTAAATCAAGAATGTAGATTTGTATCATTTTAAATGAAATACATTCAGAGGCAATAAGAATGTCCGATAATCCACATACAAAGGAACACAATAGCTTCAAAACGCAAAAGGATAGAGGGATAAGTTTTTATACACAGGCATAGAATCTAAAATATAGATCCACTTTAAATTTCAAACCAAATTTGTCAAGTGGTTGACTGTCTGTTGTTGGGCTAAGCATGAATGCAATATTTCAAAAACATAATAATATTAAGCATAATATTAACATCTCAAGTGCATATCCTTATTAAATTTCAAATGCATCAAAGAATTAAGTATTCTTTAGAGTATACATTCTAATGCATGTAGATGCAATAATTCTAAAACACACAACTATATAAATGAAATTTGATGTTATTTTGTTAGTAAAACTGAATCTGTACGTTAAATTTTAGTGTTGTTCAAAGGGTGGGGGGATGTGTTCAAAATGCATATTTGATCTTCTTCAAAATACTACGAAGCACAAAACACTTATGTATGGAATTCTGAGAGTAAAAATATTTGCACGTGAAACAATCATTTTTTTAAATTAATGGTCTAACATTTAAATAGGGCAATTATTTCTTCAAAAGAAAGAAACACACAAGTTTGGAGAAAATCATTCCTACTGGCAGCAAACTCTTAAATCATTCTTGATTGAATTGAATTTAAATAAAAGTCACTTCATATTAACATCTGCTTTATTCAAATAATAAATCATTGAATGTTCCGAAATGAAGAAATTCTATTTTTGTAGATAAATAAATTCAGCACATAATTCTAAATGTTATCTTTTAATCATAAATTGCAAACAAAATCATTCCTTATTCTGCAACACAAATTTATTACTGACATCTGTACTTTTAGAATACACTCGATTTCTTTCTTTCTAATTTTGTTTGAAAAGTGTGCATAAAATTTCAGATGCATGCATTAAGTTTAGACTATATATGAAATATTGCAAATGTTTTGATCACAACAATCCATTAGAAAACGGTGAAAGAAATAAAACTCATTTCAGTATATTAAATTCAAAATAGTAATGAGTAACATTTATAATAAAAACAAACAAAATTATAAATATTAAATCAAATATTCTATTTTGATAAATTTTAGAAATATTTTAAGAGATCAGATTGGTCCAAATAACCCTTTTATTAAATTGAGCTAAAAGGACAGCTAATGAAAAAGACATAATTTGTTCAAAACAGTTTTATGAATAGCATACTACAAATCACAATTCATACATTTATATTCTAAATAAAAACAACTGCATTTAATCATTTTTTAAACTTAGCTTAATTTTAAAAAATATATCACAAAATAATTTAAGGTTTATTGTCCCAGGTATAATTTATGAATTATTGCAACACATTTTTTGAAATTGAAAAAATATGTTAAATTGATTATTTATCTGAGACTAAAAAAATAATTAATTCTTAAGAAATAATAAGGAACTAGAAACAATTTATTTCTCATATAATAGTACATATATATATGAAAATCAATCATGTTTCTATAAAAATCCATAATTATAATTTTTGACATCCAACAATTAATTTTTCAAAAATTCAGATAACTACTTGAAATACTACATCTACTACAAAATGTTTACAATACTACAGAAAATTCTCAGTAATACACCAATATAGCCTCTCTTAAAGTCCAATTTGAATACATCATTAATGAAGTAAAAAAATTGAAGAGAAAATTATTATGTACAGATACCATAAACTTGATGCAATGCAAACAATAAATTATAGCTCAATTTTAGATTTTATTCTGTAACATTTACTATACATAAAATAAGTTTTTATTTAAAAAAATGAATATATATTAATCTAGCAGTCTTTTGTCTGATATTTGCTGGATTAATAAAAGTAACAGGATTTTATTACCAAGACAACTGCGTAGCAATCCTGTCACCATTAGTTGAAAATTATGGGTTTGAATCAAGACAGAGACCGTAGTTAGTATGATTTATACAATGTATTGATCATCACATAAATGATCCAAAATTATTTTAATACATATTACATGTTGACTAATAAATTATTATCAGAATCTAATTAAAGTTTGAAATTACTAAGCTAGAAAATAAGATATTAATTTAAACTAACCAATTTAAAATTAAACTCGATCAATGAAAAAAATTCTATAATTATTAATTATAATGACTTTATTTATTATTTTAAGAAAAATTACTGAATTTATCAGAATTATTGTCATTAGTTTGAAAAATTCAGATTTAATTTTAATTCAGTCAGATTAACAGACTATTTCAAAATAATATAAAGCTGTTTTGAGATGAACCTTGTAATATTGAATAGTGGTTAAATGACGATAATTGATCCAATATTCCGAAAATTCTACATACACCAAAAATTAAAAAAAATGGACATTTGAGTCATCATGCTACAATTAACATGCATCAGGCCCATATAAGTGTAAGAAATAAGTTGCATAAATACAGCTGAATAAAGTCATTTTACAATCCAGAAGCTGCAAAACCTTCAAAATTACAGATATAAAATATTTAACATATTTGCCTTGACTACAAAACTACCCAAAGTAAAATTCAAACTGCACCAAATGCTAAAGCAGTAAAATTAATACTGTCAGGATTTCTTTCCATATATTCCCTACAGACACGTGCAGCATCTTTTAAAAATGTTTCATTTGAAGTAGAACCATGAGCTACAGGTGCTACCTTTCTACCATCTAATTCAAGTAGTTCTGAATTGGAATTAATTAAAGTTATAAAATGGAAATCACATCTGTCACATAAGCTGCGTCCACTTTCATAACTTTCACTCAGGGCCACACAAATTTCATTTTTTGATTCCAAAACTTCAGATTTGCATTTTGGAGATAATGCCTTCGTCTCTTCAATAAATTTTTTAATTATTGAATCAGAATGTAAATCTAAATGTTCGGTATTATTAGCAATAGCATGAATCAAAGCCACAACACCACATCCATTATCAATGGTTTGATACATGAAATATACACTTTCATCCAAATTCGGTAGAGTATATTGTAATTGTGTTTCTTTTTCCCTAAAATATTCATAATCGCCAGAGATAGGAAAAAGTAGTAGTACAGCATATACAGGTCTTGGTACTAAGTTCAGCAATTCTTCATCTAATGATACGATGTCCGATATTCCCCATTGTTTTGGAACACCTAATTTTTCTAAAAATCTGTTCATAACATCGGGATTGGATTCTAAAGCTTGCCACTTCAGTTCAGACATTTTGATAACAAATATTCAGGTATAGAAGAATAAACAAGAGCTAATAAAGCAGTAATACTTTACTGATCACGTAGCTCACTTCATCAAATGAAGCATCAATAAATTCAATCAAGTGCAACCCTGTAAAATAACTTAAGTTTAAATGGATATCTTACATGATAATTTTTAAAACTCGCATCTTTTCCCCCTAATCAAAAGCATAAATAAAAACTCATTTGAAACTACAATACAATAATTTTATGAAGGCGAAAATACATTCAATCCCTTCTTCTTTGCACCATTTAGCAAATTATCACCTTATTGATTGTTTGAATGGAGTATCTTGTGCAATATGAATTAAAGCTATAGCATATGACAGAAATGATGATATAAAAGAAAATTTCAGAAATAATTTTTTTGGAGCTACAAGTTTTAGATGATTTTTAGAATTTTTTTTAAAAATGAACACTTTTCTGTATTTTTAATGCAATTCAATATCATTTATAATTTGACATTATAAAATATTTGAAGTGGCAACCGTTTCTGACATAACTAAAGTTTTTCTGTACTTCGTGTTGACATTCGAGGGGCGGTTCTGAAATTAATAAAAATTGCAAACGAACATATTTTTGCTATTATCTGTTGAAATATGATTCGTTTCATTCTCATTCAAAACAGAGCGGGTAAAACTCGCCTTGCAAAATGGTATATGAATTTCGATGATGATGAAAAGCAGAAGCTAATTGAAGAGGTCCATGCAGTAGTTACTGTCAGAGATGCAAAGCATACTAATTTTGTTGAATTCCGTAACTTCAAAATCGTATACAGAAGGTACGCCGGTTTATATTTCTGCATTTGTGTAGATGTTGGAGACAATAATTTGGCATATTTAGAAGCGATACACAATTTTGTCGAAGTTCTAAACGAGTATTTCCATAATGTCTGTGAATTGGATTTAGTGTTCAACTTCTACAAAGTGTACAGTGTCGTGGATGAAATGTTCCTTGCCGGTGAGATACGCGAAACCAGCCAAACCAAAGTACTGAAGCAACTGTTAGTATATAATTCATTAGAATGAACATGATTCTCTTTGTTTATTTGTTCAAGTATTGATGAACCTTCTGTTAAGATGCATTTCTCTTCAGAGATTATTTCGAGTTAAAAATTAAAAATTTCTGTTGTTTTTGTATAGTAAATGTGTTTTAAACATTCTTATAGAAGATAAAACGACTATGTTCATATTCCTGCATCTGATAAAATTCTATCATGAAAAACAATTTATTCAACCATGTTTTTGTATGAAACTTTTGTCTATTTATATAAATTTAGATTTTTAATAGCATGCTTAAATTATGAATTGATGTTTAGCAAAGGTATAAAAATGATTTAATTGAGGAATTAGACTACAATAAACATCTGAAATGACAATATTCTTGCTGAACTGTTTCGGCACTTAGTGTTGATATTTATGGAGCAATTCTGAAATAATTGTGTTATGACACATTTCTGGTTTGAATTTCAAGAATGATTTTTAAAAATGTTACATTCCAATTTTACTTCTATTTAATGAAAGTGCATGTACTAATACTTATGTTCATATGTAAAATATTTTTGTTTTTAAACTGCAAAAGATAATATATAATACACATATTATTCATATAACTGTGCAGGTTTATTTTTGTTTTTCACCTACTGTTAAATTTTTATAGAGGTGAATAGTAAGATTATGTATAAATGTTTATTAAAAGGAATTTAACCGACAACTCTTGGTTTTCTTTTTTGTCTGAACTGTTTCCTTTAATTTGATTACGGTAGAATTTCCTAGTTGAACTTTTTAATAGTTTTTTTTTGTCTGGTTTGTACAAACTAACGATGTCCAACGAGCAATTTTGCTTTAATTTTAATTCATTTAAACGAAGGATATGATTAAAACTATAATGCTATGAAAAAGGTAAAAGTGAATATCAGAACCTCATTAACTCTTTCTGGTTCGGATTATAAAAGCTTATGAAATAAGAAGAATACTATGAATACGATTAATTGGAATTTACTGTAAAAAATTTAAGAACCTTTCATCGATGAATTATGTCTTCAATTAAGACGTTATCTAAAGCAACTTATTATTTGTTAAGATTTTCTTGAAAATGCCTCATTCTTATGACAGTAGTAAAAATTAAGGAAATCTTAATTTATATCAAAATATTCATGAGCCTAATAAGTTAATGTATTAAAAATATATAATTTTTTATATATTCTACTCTACTCGTCTGGCAGAAAAGCATGATTGTTAATTGGATATTGTCTCCATATGAGGAAACTTTTTAATGTCTTTTTCTATACATTAAAAAATGAAGTTAAATTTTATGTAAAATTATCAATTAATACTTCAAGGATATTGAATAAATATGAATGATTGTTTTTGTAAAAATATGTGAAGATTCCCATATAAAGCTTTAAAAATATATAATTAATGTATGAAGGAAGCCATATTCAATTGCATTCTCATCTCTAGTCCCCCCCGAGATATTGATTTTTTTCAGTTAATTTTTGTATTTCAAAGTTTTTTGGTGTGTGTGTTACGTGAGACTGTTAATCATATGCTTAGAAAAGTATAGAAATTTGTGTGGAGATATAGATATATATGAGAGAAAAATAGTAAGCCAGAGTCAGTAAGGTTTGTTGCAGTTGAAAATAATTTTGTAGTAGTAGAAAAAATGATTATTAATTTAAACATACATGTTACAGTATTTACTATGACTATCAATAAAAATCGGAATTTTAAATAGGGATAGTTGTAAAAAAATGCTCTCGTAGAGAATAAAATGAAAATCGTAGGAATTAAAGAAGCAAGTTGATAATTTTTATTGCCAACAGAAGGAAATATTCAATAAAGAATTTCAATAATAATTTCTGAAAGAATTTATTGTGATGAAAATAACTTTCCTTTATCTTTTAAGATGTTTCTCTGCAAATATCTAAGTACCATTGAGTGATGGTATGATACTAGAATTACAGCAGCTCCTGATCTTATTTTTGAAAGTAAAATTCTGTGTAAGTTTTTTTCTTCTTTTACTTTGATATAGTTGTAAACTTTAGGCAATGATCAAGAAAAATTGAAAAAATAAATAGAAGTGAAAAAAAAAAGATTGGATATAAACAAAAGATTGAAAAAACAAACAAACAGTAGAAACAAAAAAGAAAAAAGATCGGATATAAATGAAGAATTAAAAGAAATGTAAGTTCAGAATTTTTCATGCATCCCATGAAAATTCACTATGGCAAAAATTATTGATTTAATTGACGAAGAAGCAATCTTTTTCTTCCGGAGCTGCCATCAATGTAGATCTGGTTCAGAGAGTCAACCATTTTGTTCTTTTTTCACACCTGTTCAAGGTTAGAATTCATTTTTTTCCTGTTTTCCTCATTGGATGTTTATGAGTTATGTGTTTCTGCCAAGATAATTATCATATGCCTTATTGAATATTATTTTATTTATAGGAGTTTTTCTTGGGAAAAAAGTACTTGTATAATTTTATAAAATGTTATTCCGATGAAGGTCATTATAATTATTATTTATAAAAAACAATTAACATTAAAGATAATTTATAATACATTTTCTTTCGAATTCATTTTTGGGTAATTGAGATGACTGGTTGAAGATGGAAGGATATATGGAGAAAGAGATTCTGATTCATCACTGCTGTTGAACCATCACTTCGATATTCACATAATTTTTTAATAAGATTATCATTCAAAGACCATAATGGGGTTTTTCAACACAGCCAAATTTGTCTCTTTCATCATTAAATATAAAAAAAAATATGTAATCAAACTTTTTTAGCACATCAATGCTTATCTGATGTGAATGATTTTGCTTTGAAATTAGAAGTATTTTCAATTTAATTAAACTAATTCTCATAATTTATGATCTTGAAATTTTAAAAATTGAGTTTTAACTATATGCATTTTATGCAACAGCATTTAAAAGTGATTTTATTATGTCTGATTGAAATTATGATCTTTTTAATATTCATCTCATCAATAAATTTCAAAATATGAAATTAAATGTATTTCTGCTTTTTTTTAAAGCAAGCAATATAGCTAAATGTTTACATTTATTA
Organism: Argiope trifasciata; assembly: GCA_026543055.1. Classification (NCBI taxonomy): domain Eukaryota; kingdom Metazoa; phylum Arthropoda; class Arachnida; order Araneae; family Araneidae; genus Argiope; species Argiope trifasciata. The sequence goes on along the minus strand of JAPMOQ010007727.1, from coordinate 902,384 downwards.
GAAGAAGGGTGAATTTATTTGCATATAATTTCGTTTTTCAACTAATTTAGTTGCAAGAATCCAGTTTTAATTTTTTATAACATCTCTCAGTAAGATTATTATTAAATCTGTTAAAAACTATTCTATATCAATTTTAGAGGGAAAAAAAATTTAGCATTAAAATAAGGCAACATCCATAATTTCTATTTAGTATCATATGCTCATTTCATGCTTTGTATCTTATTCATAAAATTAAATTTATTACATCGTTGTTTAACATCACAGGATTCTTCAATTGCATTCTCCATAATCGTTAAAAGAATATTTCTTTAAATATTTTCCAAATTTAATCACAATAAAATAAATCAGAAGCCAAGAGTTGTATTTAAGCATTAATGAATTGTATTTTTCTAGTCTGTAAAATAGTCTATACTTATAATAAAGCTCAATTTGTGTGTGTTGGCGCTCCAAAGGCCAGACCGTTGTACCTACAGCTACCAAATTTGGTACATGTATACCTCGGAGCCCTTTTTTCGAATTTTTAATTAGAATTTGAATTAATTAAAATTTAAGCGAAATTTCGACGTTTTTCCGCTATAATTTCCGAAAATATTATTGCACAAACATGATTTTTATATCAATTTAAAGATTAAAAAAATTAGCTTTCTAATGGTATCAGTTTTTTAAATTTATAATGTAAACTTCTATTTTTAATGAATTTTTAAAGAAATATTTTAACCATGTTTTTATCACGTGACTGGATAAAATAAAAGAATGCCGGAAGTTCAAAAAAAAAAAAAAATTACCATCGCAAAATAAATCTACAGAAATGGTACTTTCAGCACGTGACTGGATAAAATAAAAGAAGTATAAAATGTGATATTTTCTTTGAAAAATAAATGCAAAGCAAAGGTTTCTACAATCGTTTGCTATATCTATATCATTAACTCAATAAATCTTCTTTGTTTACGGTAAACTTGATTGAATTTTGACAGGATATGCATTGAAATCCCGACTTAAGGGCATATTTATGTAATCGTTTGCAATATCTGTATCATTAATTTAATACTTTTTTTCCCTTTTTCGCTTTCTTTAAAAAAACATATTTAATATTTTGGCATCATAATCGAAATTTTTTTTAATATTTTGGAAGCATAACCGATGGTTCAAACTGACTGATTTATAAAATTAAAGAATATTATTAGGAAAATGTGTACTTTTAGAACTTTCCGTCCGTCATCTTAAAGAAAATACTAATTTCAGGTCAATCAATGCCCGTAATTACTTCAAGGCTAATGAATATGTGATTTAATTGAAAATTTTAGAACTTTTTACTCATGGCGAACCAGCTGGTCGCCAAAGGCGGCTAGTATTAAATATATTTAGAAAACATGCAAGTGAGGAAGTATGCCAAATCAATTCTTTCAGATTCATTGCTTGAATATGTTTTATCATAACTGTTAATAACAATTTGAAAAAAAAAAAAAAAAATAATCTTAAGGACGACAACAAAAAAAAAAAAAAAAAAACACCCTATAATATTGTAACATTATGAAATTGAAAATTGTAACATCTGAAAAACAATAGTACTTTTAAGAATAAAATAAACATTTTGTGCCAGTGTTGTGTTAGAATATATTTTCACTTGGGAAAACATAAATTATAAACCCCAAAATCATAGAAAATTACGGTAATAAGTCAAATTAATTTTATTATAAATATATAAAGAAAAGGTATTTGTTTATTCTTAATTTGTTTTTACTAAATTTGAATAAAGAGCACTGTATTTTATTATCAAATTCTACTAAAATCTGTATTACATTTTCCCCAGTATGTAGATCAGGTTAAGAAAATAAAAATAATATATATAAATAATGCAGATTATAGACAGCAATATTTACCAGAAAAATCAGTTTTATAACAGAATATTCCCCAAGTTTGTTTGTTTTTAATAAGTGAGCATTATTTGCCATCTCATGATTTTGTTAACATTATTAGTATCCATGATTGCTAATAATTACTTTGTAGTCTTAAAACAAATTCTGAAATTTTAATGCATAAATAATTTAATACAATTCTTAAATACTGTTATTATAAAAAACAATTAGATGAAACAGTTTAAAATTATTGTTTAATAGCAAATTCAAGATCTATAAAAATATTTCACTCAAATCTAATTCAAAAGAAGCTTTAAAGAATTTGTAATAATTATAGATGATTTTTTTCATGATTTAGAAACTTAAACATAATAAATTCATTATATTAATTGAATCACCTTAATTAAGTTCTGGAATAATTTATTCTTTAATGTTTCATTATTTGCTTTCTGTGCTTAAAGGATATATGAAATAAAGACAGAACATCCAAATAACAGTTGTGTTTTAATGAATACTTGAGCGTAGTGGTTTCTTACACACAGTAAAACAAAATAGTGTCAACAAAATATAAAAACGAAGACACAGGGTAAAACAAGAATTTGAAAAAAAAAGAAAAATGAATAGTTTTAAAAACCACAGCTCAAAATATTATGGACGCTTAGTACAATATCAGACAAAAAGAAACAATTCACAAATTGGCATTTTTTTCTCTTTTTTTTTTCTTTCATTTTTACAAAATGTGCAATGTAAACAAGCAATATAATACTACCAACAATTCATTTATAAACACAATGCATTTTTGTATTTTACAGTCAGTTTAAGAATAGACAGATGAAAAAAGTAATAATTTTAATATTCTATGTTGAGGAACAACTCATTTTTTTTTTCATTCACTTGACAACAGAAATGAACATTTAAAGATGAAAGACACAAATATTAACTATCCAGTGATTTGCATGAACTACAATCTCAAATCACATTTGATGCAGCAATGTAAAATCTTATATTTAGATGTGTGATTCTGATAAAAAATTTTCATCGATTAAAAATTAATATTAAACTCACATTTAGAAGATAAAATCTCACACATACTTTTTCCAAGTTCAATACTATCTAGTAGAAATATCCTTAAAAGTATTTAAAACATTTACAACACTGAATTCACAAAATGAATTTTATGTCAAATTCTTCATTAAACTACAAATAAAATATACTTTGATGCATAACATATTTAATCCAAGTAGATTTGCAAATCATGCAAATCACTGTTCGAAAAAAAATTAATAAAATACAAAATTGGTGAGCAAAAATATTCATATCATGAAAGAAAAATTTAAATCACAACCTTTAAAACATAAAAAATACTCCTTTTTACAGTCATTTCCTTAAAAACCGACAAACAACCAAAACCTAAATTTGAGCAGGTCATCTATATAGATCCACAATAAACCTTATTCAAACCACATGTAATAAATAATGTATTCAACAAGAGCGTCACATGCACCAGCATTTGAATTTGTGCGATAATGCTTTGAAAGAACAGCCAAGTTAAAAATAGAAAAATGCAAATTGTGATCATTTAGCTATTTTGTTTTTTAGAACACTGTGATTGCAATGCATTTTTGGTAACAAAATATAATTTTACAGGCTGCATTTTCAAGCATTAATATAAATTAAAAATGCATCTCAGCAAACTCTTTTGTATCAGTAAAATATCACTAAATACAGAGTTCGCTAATCTGTACATTCTATACACATGAGTGAATACTAAGAATATATACTTAAAATATGAAGAACCAATATCAAATAGGAATTAAATAAGATCTGAATATTCTTCTGTGTTTTTGTGGCAATACAAGAGGACGATAAAGAAGAAGAATCCACAGTCACAAATTAAATTAATTTTTTCAAAATATAATTTTGATGCAATTTATAGAAAATCATTCAATATTTACAAAAAGAGAGTAAATAAGAATCAAAATTTTCAGCTGCCAAGAGCTCCAACTTATATTTTAAAAAAATATCACACAATAAATCATATAAATATCTAAAATGAATTCAGATTAAATTACAGAAAATATTGGTTATTAGAATGTGTGTGAATAGAATCTTGTTAAAATAAAATAATTAATAAAGTTTTATGTTCTAAGTAGATATGGCATGAATCCTATTTTTCAAGACAGCAGAATTGAGGGCAAGATTATTCAAAATTATTAAATACCCATAAGAATAATAAAATATTAATACATATCCATGAATTATAATATTCCAATGCAAGATTATATTTCATTCATTTTATTTCTTCCCTAATAAATTAAACTGATCCAATAGAGCAATTCTTTTCACATGATATGTGTTATGTATCCACAATACTATTTTTTGTAACTAACTGCTATTGCCTTCTTTTGTAGAGCTTTATTCAGCTTGTAACACATACAAAAATTTAATTTAATTTATTGTCATGAATAACAGTAATTTTTAAAGGCTATTACAATTTCAGTAATTAAACAACAAAGTACATATATGATAATTTTCAATCAAATTTTAATTAAGAATTGAAAAAAAAAATTAACTAGGAAATTTAGAACAAAGCATGCATTTATTTAAAACTAATGCTCCAAAGTTTGATACATGATATTTAGTATAAACTTCAAACACTAAATGTAGAAAGTAATTACAATACTATCAGAAAAAGCTTGAAAAACTGTACCAATCCATATCTACTTATTAAACAGAAATTCATAAAAAAAAGGGGGGAAGAGAAGGATTTTAAAAATAATGAGACAAATGGCTGTTCTAATTCATTAAATACTTTTCAAAAGAGAAATGATCCAGCCAAAATTTCCCCACAGTTAGTAGTAGAAAGATAAAAGTTTTATGAAAACCAAAGAGGGTCTTATACAAATAATGAAGGGTATGCACCACCAACAGCCTGGATTTCTTTTCTTTTCTTTGTAAACATTTGTTGCTTTAGAAGCTGTGACACAGAGACAGACACACATAACAAACAATGGATACGTTCAGACATTTGAGCGATTCAAAATTTAGAACTGTTTGTTCAAACACGAACAGTCACTGATTACAAAGGTCGATTGTATTTAAGTACTATACATAAAAAAGGAGATTCAAAATGGCGCGCCTGTGAGGGGAAAAACTGCACCTCAATCATCACTGAGTTAACTAGGGTATTTTAAAAAAGATAAATAAAATTTTAAACTGTCACTTTGCAACAATACATAAGAATAAAATGACCTTTTTAAAATAAGGATAACACAGATAAGCACCACTCTTTAAAAAATGAAGATTCCATATTTTTCTCTCATTAAAGTTAATAAAAGCATGTTGATTAGTAAATCATTTACAAAAATAAAAAAATGAGGTGAAGATTTGCATAGCAAACAAAAATAAGCATGCAATCACTATAATGATAATTTCTTTTTTCGGTTTAATTAATAATAAGCTTGCAGATTTTCTTCTAAATTTTGCTCGATATAAAAACAAAACTTAACAGTACTGCAAGAGTTGTTCATATTAATGTAATACACAATAAATTCTTTTTATTTAATTCTAGCATTAAATTTTAGATTGATAATAAAATAATGTTTTGTAATTCTTCATTTATTAATTACAACAAGTTTTATGCCCCAAAGCAATGTTATGTTAAAAAAGAATGACTATAACCAGCACATAATTTCTTATAAAGACTTACTTACAGGCAAACCTAATGAAACTGGAAGTTTTAGTTTGATTAATAATTTCTGATATAATAAAGAGAATACTTGAATCCAAGTGTTTTTTTTTTTTTTCAATCAAGTCTTGAACAATGAATTGACATGACAGATAATATTTTCAAGACATTTAATTTATATTCACAAACATGCTCTTCAAATGAACCAGAAAAATATTAAACTAAAAAATTAAGAACTAAAAGAATAGAAGAAAAATTCTAATTTATATTTGAACAAAATAAAGTTATAGCATAATAAGAGAAAATTATGCTGTTTGAAGATAATATTCCACAGTTACTGCACAAAGCTGTTAAATTAAGTCCGGTCTCAAATATACTTAAGTTTCAGTTGTACTTAACGATAAAATCTGTTCCAAAATAAAAACATATTTGAATCTTCCAATTTCTTAAGTAGAATAAGTACCACAACAATATTGAAAGATTTTTTTAAATGCATTTTCAAGGATGCATTTTTAAACAAACATTAATTTTCATGAAATAATACATATGTTAAACTCTTTTTTTTTCTGAAAAAAAGAATTAAGTAATGATGATAATAAATTACATGCAGTATATAAAAAGCCCACATAGTATAAGACAGGACTTCTTAAACTTTTTTTGCTATTAAAGTACAAGAGTAAATTTTGTATCATCAGTTTCATCAATAAAACATTGTCATTAAAGTTGGAAAATATGTGATGAAATAAATTAACACAACATTTCTATTTATCACATTGTAGTGAAAATGATCAGTGTTTTTCTTAAAATTATATTTACAATTAATGTTTTTCAAATGGGCCCACGATCCATAGTTTAAGAAGCCCTGTTAAAATACATTTAAATTGGCTGAAAATTTCAAGTCACGAAAACAGTGATTACTGATGAAATGGATTTCTACTGATTTCCCATACTACAGACAAAAAATGTTTCTAAATCTTCACCTCCAACGCTAGAAAACTGTAACCCTCCCACAAATTTTAGCATTATTATACAAATAAATAAAGAAAAGTAAACCTAAATAGGGACAATTGATTGTGTAATTTCAGTACACAAAATTCATGTCTGATACTGAGACAGTCTTAAGTGCTACAAAATGATGAAGAATAGTCTTTGGCACAACATTAGAAATAAAATAAAAAAAGAAGAAAAATCTCAGAAAGATGCTAACCTAATTGTAATATTCCTATAACAAGTACTTTATTTGCATTTCAAATAAACAAAATTGCAGAACTAGACTATTTTTCCTAGTCTTTTAATATTTTTTATGCTTATTGCATGATCAAGAATTTTCAAACATTTACACACAACACATTTAAAAAATAAGAGATATTTTAGCTACTAAGATTTATCAGCACTCAAAAAATGGAGGAGGAAAAAAGTGTGCCAGTCTTCTTAATTTACATTGAGCAGTTTCTTCATGTCCATGTAACATATATTATACTCATTCCCATAAAATATGAATTCTCGTATTCCACATGACATAACATATAGTATACAAGATGGCACGTCTGTTTTGGTTAACAGACAAATACTGCAATATAAGATAAAAATTGTACACAAACTGTAAAATAGAGTATAATAATGAGGGCAAAATTGCGACAGGTAGTTTGAGTTCTATTACTTAATGTGCTGAGTATCATTAACAACAATCAATTTTGTGACCTCGATAAAAAATAAATATTTAAACAGAGTCCGATACTTTGAAGTAAAAAAAAAAGAAGATAAAATATTAATATATACAGAATTTCCTTTCACCAAATTCATCAATATCACTTTATTAAAACAAACTGTTAAGAATAACAACAATCAAAATGATGAATCATAAATAAATGAAAATGTGATTCAGCTTTCAAAAGCACATTTAACATGCGCAAACTGAAAGAACTTATGATCATTCCAATGTGTCCTTTCACACCCAAAAAAAGAAACAAAAATGTATTTTTTTAAGCTAAAAGTTTACTTTATAAAAACCAAACAAAATCAACCCAATTTTAAACAAAAAAAAAAAAAAAAGCTAATGCCTATCTTTTAACACAAGCACTCACCCAGCACAATATCATTTAGTTTTTTTTTAAAATGCCAATAGTGGGAGGGAGATCAAACCTTTTTTCTTTAATTAAGTCTTTCTTAAATCCACAAAGCAAAGACTGGAGAAAAGACCATCGTTTTGTTTATCGCTTTTTTTTTTTTTTTGAAACAGAGATGAGCGTTTTAAGATGCAAAAAGTGGTGAGAAGTATGCGCCAGAAAAATTGAGTTGGGGACACCAATGTTTAGGTGAAAAGGGGGACAAAGCTATAGATAGTCACTAACATTTTCTGTACACATACGTCAATCTAGGGCAGCTAATAAAATGTCCACTGCCTGTAGATACATTTTGCTAAAACATAGCAGAGAAGAGAAATTGCAGGAGATGAAGTAGAGAGTCTCGTGTACACATTCACTTTTTTTTTCTCTTGGCCATATAAGTAGCGTATAACATGTCTGAGTTCTTGTAGTACCAACAACACAAGCTTCCATTCATAAGTCACTGTAGAAGTGGAGAAAACGAGTCTGATTATCTTTTACTCACTTGATGAAATGATTCTTTCATAGTCTTCAGTTTGTTTTTTTCAACTCAAATCACATGTTAATCATTCCAGCTTAAAGCCAGAGCAAGTATTAATCTTGATTATTTATTCACAATTGGCAAAAAAGAAAATTCATTATCAAGTTCTAAATGACGAGCCAAAGAGTTTGTTTTTTCACAAGTGGAATGATTAACTTTTAAGGATTTCCCACAGCATGATTTGTAAATTAGCACACCATCCTTTTCTTTGAGCACCCAAATCAGAAGAAAGGGAAAGAAACTGGGGAAGAAAGCTGGCCTCGTTAGAGTGAAACAGTACGTTGCATGAAGTTGTCACTGAACACGATGCTATAGACGAAAGGTGCAATGCATCTTACAAAGTAGATTATTGCCTGAACGTGAGATGTGAGTTGGTGTATATAAGCTCTAATTTTCCATATCCTTTGTCTCCTGCATATTCTCTTATTAGGTGCTACGACTGGGATCAAGCTGATACTAAAAGGTAAAAAGAATACAAAGTATAATTAAGATTACAGATTAATTCATAAATAGTTGATTTAAAAGCACCAGAAGTTGAATTTTTATTTTTGATTGAGCAATTATTAATAATCATCAATTCAAGAAGTTTCACAACTAACTAGAATATAGTTTAATAATATTACCAAACTTTTTGATAACTCTCTAAAAATAATAATTTGATTTTGCATTAAAAAAAATTAGAAAGAACTGTTGGTGAAAAAATTATTTAAATGATATTTTTTTTAAATACTTTTTTCATTTTTTTCTTCTTCTTATACATATATATTTAAAATTCCTTCTAAAAAGTAGAAAAATGTACCATTATGGTTTTTTTTTTTTTTTTTTTTTTTTTTTAAATCTAGGTACCTCTAACCAAGCCAGCTAAATCAGTAAATACAAACATAATTTATAACATTTGAGAACCATGGAAAATGTCTTGAAAAATCAAATGGCATGGATTTCCTTTTTTTTAAAGATTTATAATGACACTAATTTAAAAAAAAAAAAAAAAATGTTATGCTACTTTTATGCTTTTTGACCACAAGTTTAAAAAAAAAACAGTTAAACAGTTTATTACTTCATAGCAAAAATAATGTTATGAAAAGATATCAATAAATGTTAGTTTACTCAAAATTTATTATGATTTTCCTTCACTAAGAAGAAGTATTATACTATATATAGGATGAAAATAATTAAAATTTCATGACATTTATGTATGAACAAAAACTCTTTTTTAAACAGATGTCATTCAAAATTTATATAAAAATCAGAAAAGCATTCTGAAAATTAATTGATTTTAAAGGGGAAATTATTATCAAAGTGATTGAATATGGGAAATAAAATCTTTTTAAAAATTACTCAGTTTTAACTTGCATTTACTTTCTGAGCAGTATGTTGTCATGTCAACTGTGTGTGCACTTTAAATAAAATGCCTTCTTTATTATGATGTGATAATTATTCTCTAATTTGAATAATTTCAATAATTAAAGAGCTAGAGGAAAAGAAATTCCTTTTATTTTATTCTCTTTAAGCCGAATGATATATCTAGAAACTTATCCAACTTTTATCCTCTCTATAAAATATCATAGCCTCTTCAAATCTCCCAAAAATTACAGTCGCAAGATAACATCAGGGGAAAAAAAATGATTTTAGATAGATAAATTCTTAAATAGTTGCTTAGGGGTGGCCAAGAAGGGTAAGGTGCATATTCATTGAAAAGATGTCAGTAGCCCATTGGTCAATGAAATAAATTAGTAAAAAATAAAAATTCAATGATTCAATATTTATAAGGATATATTAATCAAATATATTTGGTTCTACTCTTACCTGTTTCATTCCTTTCACTTATTTATTTTAATATTTCGGAGCACTTAGAATCTCTTAAATAATATTGAGCATAATAATAATAATTTATTTATAACACTAAATACATGACACAGAAATTATTATTACTGATTGTCAAATGACAATAGTTAAATGTAAACTAATAGAATCCAGTACGAAAATAGATTTAATCACTTCCTGAAGGGTAAAAGCTATAGAAATTGGTAAACATAAATTATTATTTTACAAAAAATGTTTTTTATATTTTATTAAAACTCAAAAATTTATCTTATCTATTTCAATTCGGTACAATTTTTATTTCAAATAAATTTTAATGCAATAAATAATTTGTATTTTTAAAAAAAAAAAAAAGATTTTATCAGCAATCCTGTAAACAAATGTGGATATCCCATTTTTCCATTAACTGCCCACAATTATGTATTTGAACTAAACATCAGACATGATGGGTCAAGATCATCTGCAATTATATTTTTAACATTATGATGCAATTCAAACTCAGCTGCATGCTTTTGTCAGTGTTAAAATAAAACTTCAAAACACTATTTTCTTTAGATATTAACTCCAAAATAGGCTTTTATTTTCCATTTATTATTTTGTAATATAAACATCTTTTAATTTGAACCCACAGTAATTAATAGCAATAGAATTCAATTCATTTTTTTCATCTGTATAAATAATTATCTGAAATTTTTAAAAATTGCATTTCATATTCAAAGTTTAACCGGCTACTCTGGGCAAATAATTTGGTTGCAAAACATAAAATACAATTTATAAAATAAATTTAAAAAAAAATTGTTTGAAAAAATATCTTTTAATTAAAAAAAAAATTGTTATGTGTTCCTAAAGCTGCATTAGAATATTGAAACAGTATAAACATAGGATGATTTGAAAGGACCCAGACAAGCTTTTGAGGTAACTCAGATTTTAAAACATACATCAATATTATAATGGTGAGGAGTTGCTGTAGAACGTTAAAATCTTATTCTGGCAATCCTTATTTTTGACTACTTTTGTAAAAAATAAATTGTAAAGTTGGTCTTTTTAAAATAGATAATTCCTTGTCTTTAATTTCAAAAATATGAAAGATATTTCAAATTAATAAAAGCAATAAGATACTGGAAAATGGTGGTAAAAGCATATTATAAACATTATGGTTACAGCAACTGTATTGAATACTTTACTTTGAAAACACATATCTTTTATAATACTATTATTTTCTATAATTAAATTCTTATTAGTTATATTTTTAAGTTTTCATGACATAAATTTTGTTAATGTTTTGTCAAAAATAAAATATATAGTTAAAACAGCAGAATGAGTATTGTTTCTTATTGATGGCATTTTTTAAAAATAATTTCACCATTTCAATATTAGATAAAATAACTATAAAAATATTTAGATAAAATAACATAAAATTAGATTTCATTTTTGGAACAATCTCCTTCTCATCCGCCCAATCACCTGTTCTAATGTGCCCCTCAACATTTCCCTATGCAAATACCAAACATATCAGAATGTTCCAACATTGTTTAATTTAAGATTGCATATGGGTAGAAAGGTAGAAACATGCTTGCTATCAGGCACTGTAAGGCCTAAATTAAATTGTTCAAAAAAGTAACATTATTAAATTTGACAAATATAGCCAGAAGAGGATGGAGATGTAATGTTGATATAGCAGATATGCCTTTAAAAGAATGGAACAGCATGGAAAAATGCTACAGAGTTTCTAATTTTATGTAAAATTACTAAATAGTTAATAAACAACAAAACTGTGCCAAATTGTTCCTGCTAACAAGTGAAACATTAAAAACAATCACTATTTATTGAGGTTAAGCATTCACAGGTCTTTAACACCTTCTATCCATTCATAGTTTAATAAAACTTCTTTCTATTTATATCAAAATGAATTTATTTTTTATATATTGCTTTTGTGTACAAATGATGTTTTAATGCATATGTTCTTAAATAATAATCAGATTTATCTTGATAACTTACTTTACCTTTGAAGTTTGATGGAGCTCTTTCGAATCACTTTGGATACAAAATTAAACTACATGCATTTTTATTAATACTGATTTTAATCAAAAATATATATATAATATTTTCAACATAAAATAAACTTATTAAATATGTAAATTATACATAAAACATAAAAACTTAATCAGATTTTAAAAAAATATATATCCAGAATTGAAATTTACTTACAAGTTTTGAAGTTATATAGTTGCAGGGTTCAACTTCTACCGGGTTCAAAAACTGTTCTTTGCAACTATTTCAGAGGTATGCAATAATTTAATTAATTCCCAAGTCAAGTTTTGAGTTAATTATTAACAAAAAATTAAAAACAAAAGCAAAACAAAAAAAATCTTTAAAAGAATAGCCAACTGTCACTGCATTATATTATCATTTAACCTAATAAGTTCTTCTTTATTAAGAAGATAACTATACAGGATAGGAGAAGATTCAATTTAATATGTTAGGAGCATTTACTTACATTGTCTTGGCCATAATTTGGAATGCCATAGTCCCCTATCTGAGGTCCATCTTCTCTTGGTGTTCCAGGGCCAGTAGCTGGGGAATTCTTCATACCTTCCATACCATCTGCTAGAAACGAAGGTAGTAGTTACATATAATTAAAAAAAAAATCAATACAGTAAAAGCTTTTTATTTGAGGGGTATATGTTCTATATATATGCCATGAATAAAGAAACCACGAATACGGAATGGTCATTTATACAGGATTATAGGAAATGCGTTCCTAGGTGACAAAATTTTAAAAAAAATTAACTTAACTAAAGTTTTTGAATATTTTGATTCATTATCTTAAGGCTTACACAATGGTTTGAAGAATTTTTTCATTTTCTCTTGCTTGGCAGTTTTTAAAAGCTCCTTCCATTCAGACTGATACACAGCAGTAGCATTACCAATTTCCCTCTTAAAAATAAGATTTCGTTCCATAGACGGATCAATGTTCATAAAGAAATCGCAAAGCTCATTTGCCATTCTTAAATTTTCACTAAGATTTTTCGAATGAAACGTCACGTTTCCAGTGCTTATTGAAGCCTCTTCTTCAATGGGCTGTGAATTTAACATTTCCTCCAAGTCAGTTGTAGTCAGATCTTCATCTTGCGATTCAAGCAACTCCTGAATGCCACTCGATTCTATCTGTTCGAACCCATCTCGTCCTATTCCATTCGCGATTTCGGCTATGTTTGCATTTAACAACATACTTTAAGCAAAGTTGGAATAAGATCTATTTTTCTTCTTTTATAAGTCCATTTGATGGCATTCACAAAGGATATTGGGTTGGATACCTATTGGAATCCTTTTATTATTATGTATATATTTATTAGATCTGCAAATAAAGAAATTCTTAGCCCTGAATATAGGAATTGGGTCTCATTTTTTAAATCCGCGAATAGTGAAAACACGAATGAAGGAAGCACGAATAAGGAGCTTTTACTGTATTTGCAAAGCTTTAAAATCAGGGAAATTAAGACAGGAAAAGGAAATAAATTGAAAAAGAAAACACATATACAATTGGAATCAATTATGATTCTTATTTGTTACAAATATCTTAAAATTTAAACAAATGATAAAATATAACACTATTCTAAGAAATATTCATCTTGTTACAGATATTATAACTTTACAATGGCTGCAAAATTAAAATACATAGAAGGTTCAATTACTCTTTTTATTAGATGTAAATCTGGATCTTACCTGAAGATATGCCATTCAAAACAGGTGGTCCCATATCAGGACCCATAGGTCCCATCGGGCCATCAGGACCAGGACCCATTGGAAACTAAGAAATAAATAAATCATATATCTAAATTAAATGAAAAAGTTGCTAACATATTATATATTAATATTCTTTGTCACAAATTTTACTAGTCTGTCAAGATAAAAAAAGACAAATATTTGGAAAAATACTCTAGGAAATACAAGTTTATATTCAATAAGATCGGAGGGAATTTCGCACCCCAAAGAAGATAGTTCAAATTATTATTCAACAAATAGTTAACAAATAAGGCAGTATGAAGTCCAACTAGTTTATGTTAAATTTAGGTACCAGTTTTTAGAATCTAAAGGAAGTTTTAGTAAAATTAAAAAAGTTAAATTCTTAAAAATTTGAATTTGGAAATGACAAATATTTGACCAAAATATTTATTAAATATTTCCTCTAAACAATAATATTTTTAATCATTTGTTAATGTAAATGGTTATAATATATTTGAGAATACTATAGAACACGATATATAAATTTTTAAGTAGCAAATCACAGCCTCATTATTTTTTTTAAGGATAGTACATATAAAATTATAGGATACAATTCCTATCACAAAAGCCCAATTTATCTTTTAGTAACTGACATTGATCTAGAAAAATTATAATTCACAACTTTTTAATTTTTCCCAATAGAAATTTCTTGAATCATAAAATAGAACCACAGTAGCTTTTAGAACTGATTTTTTAAAAAATATATAAAAAATAGATGGTACATAAATTTAAAATTTTAAGGCTCTAAGTTCCAATGAGAAAATACAGATCTTGATATGGAAATTCAAGAAAGTCTTGCTGTTTTATGTTACAGTCTATAAAATAAGATCTGAATATATTCTAATAATGAAAAAACAGTAACAAGAAACTTTGTGAGAAGTTTACTTCATTTTAATGTATGAAAGACAATACAGTATTTTTTTTAACACCAAAGAAAAATATAAAATTCAATTTCTTTCAATTTTAATTAAGAAATAATCTAAGAATAACTAAGTTAAACTAAGAAATAATTTTCTAAATGAAATGATAAGATGGTACAATAATAAAACAAATTATGTTTTCATTTGTCAAATGAAACAGTTTTAAAATATGTGCACACATTTACATGGCTCCTAGTTAAATTCTGCAATATTTAAAATTGCATAGAATAATGATTTAATAATGAGTGATATTGATTTATAGGATTTTTTCATTTTAATCTTAAAAGATGATTTAATATTCTTTTTCAAAGGATGTTACAAATAATTTTAATCACAAACATTGAAAACAAGCATTTCACTTACCCCTGGCATATTACCTCCTGGTACAGGTTTCATCATAGTGTACATTCCATCTGGTCCAGATCCTGAAGAATCTAAAGCATATAGCAATCAATTCTTTTTTTAACAACAATAATTATTTCTTCCCCAAACGAATAATGATCAGGCAAGAAATAATTAGGAATACAAAAATAAAACATGCAATCATCAAATCAAAATAACTTAAAAAAGGTACAATATAAAAAAAAATCGAACTAAGTTTTTGAATGCAATGTAAAACTACATGTATCTCAAAAATGCAAAAATAATAGTTATTAACATGAACAAGTAAATAAATAAATTACATCACTTAAGATTATATACAGGCTACAAAATAAATGTAAAGAAAAACTAAAAGACATACATTAATAAAATTCACCAAAAAGAATGAATAAACAAAAGAAACTAACAGAAAACAAAAACAACTATGGGAAAATTTTATAAACCTCTCTTTTTAAAGCTGTTTAGGAAATCTGAAAAAAACATCTAGAATAAGTGTTGTTTTCCATTGGAAGAAAATGATTTAGTTTAAAAATTCATAATATTAAATGCTTTTATGTACAAATAGAGGTTGGTTGCAAGACAATCATTCTGAGCCCCACTTGCGATTTAGTCTAAAAGGAACGATTTAGTCTTCCTACATCAAGAAGGAATCTGCCTCTAAACTAATCAAAAATTTCTTCTCTTTGTTTAACTATAATAAACACTACAAATTGCTCACTTGAAACATGCTTATAGCAAGCCTATAAAAGGTATAAGATTTTACAAATATATAAGATATTATTTGAAAGCAAATTCAGCAAAGATCAACAGATTTCATTATTTATGTAAAAAGCAGCCAAATCTCATTAATATTGACAACAAAAATAACTGGCAAACATAATATCAGTATATAATGGTTTCAAATGAATAAAAACTTATGAGAAATATGCATTTTACAAAAGAAACTTTTTGTAAAACATGACTTGATGAAGCAATCACTGAGTTTCTTTAATGCTTTTTAATGATAATCAGAATGAAATAACCCAATTTTGATTCCCCATTGCCACCCCAAGATTCCTAAGCTTAAATCATGATGAGAACAATGAAATTAACTAAAAAAAAAAATGCAGAAAATATGGCAGAGTGAGCATAAGAAAACATATTGGGCTTCTATAATTTTTGAAAGGAATTTGTTAATTTAGTGCTTTTTCTCAAGGTGAAAATGAATAGTCTATGCAACTTACAGTGAAGCGAAAGTAAAAGAGACTAGAAAGCTACTTTTAGAACAGAGCTCATTTGAAATTATTTTTTATATTCATATTTCTTGATAAAAACAATAACTGCCATTTTACCAATTCTTTTTCTTTTTTTCTTTTTACATTTGTGAAAAAGATTTGCTTTTTTCTGGGAGTAGAAAAAAACCTTTATTTAAGAAAATTTAATATTAATACTTATAACAGCATTAATGCAAATAAATGCAAAATAAATTATATTGTAAGCATGCCTGGAACCCTCATGTGTATCCTATTAGAGCGAGCCTATTAGATTGATAGCACTGTAAACTAGTTCAACATTATAATGCTAAATGATTCGATGAATGAAACTAATTATAGATGGACAAAATTATTGCTTTTAAAATGGAATAAATAAGTTTGGAGATCAACAAGACTTACAGGCTATTTTTAAGCTTATTTATTCCTTCTACTTATAATGCCTGTTATAAAAATGGAACAAAAAAATTTGTATATGCACAAGTCATTTAAATGAAACCCACTTTAGTTATATTTCGTATCATATTAATGAGGTTCAAATTATGTATATGAATTTACATAAATAAAAATCTGGAATATTAACTGAAGTAAAGAAAAAAATTACTTACAAAATATTCTTATGTATATAAATTCTAAAATTTTTATTTCTTTTGAGAAAGGAAAAGCATTCTAAATCTAAAATTTCTTTCATACTTGAAAATATGCAAATTGCTTAATTAGGAAACAAATAATTTATTGCCTAGTAGTTATATTACATACTTATATAATTCATTGTTTAATAGTAAATATCACCTAATTAATTTAATGCCTATAACACTTTTTATATTCCATGTTAAGATATTTATCTCATCAAATTAAAATTTCAGAAAACCTGCTTATATAGTATTTAAAAAAAGAGAACTGCTTACAAAATATCCAAAATTTTAAGCAATAATATATCAAACTATTTCTAACTAAGTTTAGAATTTGAAATGATTGTCTAGCTTTCATAAATCCTCTATGTATTTCATGTTTTGATATTACATTTAAATTTTACAGTGAATATCATCGCAAAACCTCATTTTTAACCAGTAATTTAATAAAACTAAAAAGCTTAAAAAACAGCTATAATCTAATTATTTAAAAAAATTCTATTTTGCTTTGAAAACTCTACATATGTATATAATATAATATATAAATTAGATTAAAGAGCAACATTCACTGTTACTATACAGTACCTTGTGGACTTGGCATAATTGGAGTTCCTGGACCTTGGCCACCGGAACTTGACACAGGTGGACCCTGAAGTAAAAATTGAAGCATTATTAAATAACATTTACAAAATTATTGATAAGTAAATTTAATTAACTGCTACACAATTTTATGAAAAAAATTACAAAAAATCATTACATTTTTAAAAATTTTATTACTAAATACAAGGAAATATGTAGGTTCTAAATTGAATTTTTCATTTTTTATGGGTATAAAAGCATTCAGTTTTAATAGCAGTTTACTATCAAGAATTATCTCAGACAAATAAAAAAAAGTTAAAATATAGTCCTTTTATGATATTTTTAAAACAAGAGACAACACAAAGTCATACTTGACATTCTGAACATTGGTATTTGGTGTTTTTTCTTACTGGTTTAACTCAGGAATCTTTTTTATAGGAGCACAAAAGTACATTGTCATATTAAATTTTTTTTTTTTCAGTAGCAGGAATCACTATCTGAAAAACCATCGCTTTCACTATCATGCATTATCCCCATTATTTTACTTTTTTTTCAACGCAACTATCCTTCTTTATGCATTACTAATCCACAAGCAGACATATACTATACAATAGGGTAAACTCGTGACGAATAATTAACTGCAATATATACAAACATTAGTTAACCAGGCAAGCAGTTAATACTGTCTAAAAACATCAATTAGAGAAGACTTTAAACTGATTTCTATTATATTCTAGATTAATTAAAATATCAGTGCAATTAAATATGTATTTAAAAAAACCTAAAAATGGATAAGCTAATTAATTCAGTAATGCTTCAGTAATTACATTTTTTATTTATGTTTACTTATTATAGAACATATAATTTTTATAAGAAAATTACTTACTCCATAATGACTTCCAGGTGATGATGATGAATAATTCATCTAAAAAACAATTTTTTTTTTAGTTTCTCATATAATTCATCTCAAACATAATTATAAAACACATATATATATTTCTTAAGTTTACCATGACCTCTTAGTAATACTATTTAATGTTAAAATTTCACAAAGCTTGTGAAGCAATTAAGTTGATTTTATCTATATTTAAAAGAAAATTTTAAATTGAAAAGGCCATATTTCAAGAAAAGTAATTTAAAAAATTAATTTTTTTTAATTATACAATTTTTATATATATATTTTTAGTAAAAAATATTCTTTTGGAGGACTTTATTAGAATTGGTAAACAAATATTGCTGGGATTTTTTTCTCCTTTATTTTCAATTTACAAAAAATGAAATTTTGTAAAACATATTTTGTATGCTTCCTTGCGCATAGCTTCCAACAGCACAATAATTACTCATAGCTATATACTGGAAGCAATATTTGTTCAACATAAAGGAATGTGCATTCGTATGCTCTAATATAAAAATAATAATGATAAAAAAAATAGCATTTTTCTTACAGAAGATGTGTTTGGATTCCAAGGTCGACCTCCAGGTCCAGGCCTGCAAATAAATAAACAGTTCATTACACTTCTACTCTTAATTTCAAAGCCTTAATTACTAAAAAAAATCCAACTGTATATAAAGATATATTGTTTTGGTCAGCAGTTGATTTTGTTTATCAACATTTTCATAACACTTTGAATTAAAGTAATAAGTCAAAAGTAAGTAGAAATCAGAAAGTAATAAGAAAAGCATTAAATTATTTAGAAAGCGGAATTTCTTTCAATAATTTCATTAACATAATACATGAGTAAATATCTTTTTTTGATTATCTTCAGTGTGCTTCTCTTTTTAGATACATATTGAAAATGATGATTGAAAAAAAAAGTTAAAACATCTTATTAGGAACTTTAAATAACACACTGCCCTATATCTGGAAATATGATATACATTTTAAAACATGTTGAAAATTACTGAAACAGGCATAGAATTCGGTAACTTAGCAATGCTACTACCCTAATTTTATATATAAAAAAATAATAAACTTTAATTTTAATTTTTGATCGAGTGGAAAGTATCAATAAATGTAATATCTTTCTTTGAAAAAAAATGAAGTAACACCTCATATTATAAGTTGAAAATTTTAATGAAATTAGTGTCAGGATAAAAAAAAAAAAAAAAAAAAAAAAAAAAAAAAAAATACTAATTCAAAGCATTTAACAGATGGTGAATAATATTGAACCAATACAAAATATATCAACCTTTTGTACTTAGAAAAGTAGCAATATCACCAAAAATTTATCTCACTCTCTTTTTTAAACCATATTGTAGGTTTTTTTAATCATCAAAATTAAAAAAATAAATAAATGTCAAAGTGATGGGTCTTCTTTAATTGTGTATCAGAGGCACCATTCAAGTGCAAGAGTTAAATACTTAAGAAGACATACCAAATTAAAGCAATTAACTGAAAGAAAGCAACATTTCCTATTAATAAGAATGGTTAACAAATATAACGCATTCTCAGAATTCCACGGACAAGAATAGATTTCAATTTAAATTATTTTGTATTGTGGATTTTATGAATATATAGACTGCCAATAAAATTAACCTACTTAAATGAAATTGCAACTTTTTTTCCAGACATGTCACATATATATATATCAACAAAAATAATTTTGTATGCACACTATATTTTCAGATGGAGAGGGGACAATTCAGGGAGACAATTTTAAAAGTGATTTTTTCCCCCTTTCTACTTTTCTTTTGCAAATACAAATAATTTTCAACATTCATAGAAAGATAGGAAGATGAAAAAATAAAACCTTTCAACCTTTGAAAATAGGTTGCTTTTTATGACAAAATTCACTATCCTTAAAATTTGTTTCTACAAAGCTTGATTTTTAAGTTTTTAGCAAAGTGGGCAGTACTAAATTCTAAGTTTTTTGCTTTATAAGCATAAATTATATTTGGAAAGATTCTTAAATAACAGATTATGGATAAAAAATATTTAATACAAATCACTTTTAAAAATAGTTTTTTTATGAGAATGCTAGAAGATATTTTTAAAACTTGATTTAATAATTAAATTTTTACAAATAGGAATAAACCTTATTGAATGAAATTATGCAATGCATTATATATTTTGACAATAATAATTCTAAATAAAAACAAAACAGTGATATAAAAGACAAAGAATATTTACATAGACATGGGCGACATCTGGGGTCCAGATGGTCCCATGGCTCCACTCGGAGGCCTCATTCCCCCATAATTCTGAAAGGAAAAAAAATCATATTAATATAAAATTGAAAATTTTCTTACAGATAATATTTTATTCCAATACATGTTTTATAGTAAGTGCTATATGAAATATGTAATACGAAATTGGGAATTTTATTTAAAAAATAATTAAATTGCTGAAAAAGATGTTTAAAAAAATTATACAGATTTCTGAAATACATGGAACTTTTCAAAATGACATTAATATAGACATGTATGCATTCATAAAACAGAAATAAAAAATATATTACAAAATATTTTTGAAAAAGTTAAAAAAATTTTATTAATTGTAACAAAGAAAATTACTGAACAGTATTTAAAACTATAACTTGAAAGTTACACAACAGCAAATTACACAAATAAAATGAAATCTATACAGCAGAAGTATTTTTTAAAAACTATTAATCTAGACGATATAAGATCAAATCTTCAATGGAAGTTAGTTAAGATCAAATCTTCAATGAAGGTAAGAGTGGAAAAGAGAAAGGTGAGAAATAATAATTTATACACTGAAAAATTCTGGATAAAATTTGTATTTAGCTGATAAATCTAAATGTAGAACTAGAATTGGCAAAATTTTATGTGATTGGATTTTAGAAAGTAAATCTAAAGCCCCAATCAATAAAAAGTTTTATTCATACATTTAGTATAATATTCAACTATGCATACCTAAATACATTTTATAATTTCCTAATTCTTAAACTAGTTCATGAAAATTTCCTAGAAACAAGAGTCCACTATGTGAATAATTACATTTTTAAATGTTTGATAATATTTTTTCATACTTAAACAAATAATTATTTTTATGCCTTTTAGAAGATCAATCACATTTCTGGTTACGTGAATAAATGATGGAACACCTCAATTTTTACAAATTACAATAAGAGTTAAATATACTTACGCCTGGATTCATGGGTCCCATAGGCTGCCCCCTCGGAGGGTTCATGCGCGGGTTCATTGGACTCATTCCTGATGGACCTACAACAAAGAATGCATATACTTTGCATAAAAAAAATAGGTTTAATTAAAACAAAACTTTTCAATACATTAACATGGTTTATTTAAAAAACTAGTAAATGAGCCAGGTAAAATAATGTCAATATAATTGAAGACTGGAAATGGAATATGTAGGTAAGCACTGAATTGTAAAATTTAAAGGTCTGCTATCTTTTTGATGCATAAATATGCTTTTTTGAAAGATAATTTTTAATTACCACTTATGAGCCATTTTGCACAGTGGAACTATTTAAGTCCCACCTGATTAACAAAAACATTTAATTAAATTATTTTTTATGCTTTTATATTAAATTATCTTAAATTGGAAATCTGAATATTTACTATATTATGAAATAAGGGAAAAAAAGAATTTTAACAAATAAAAAGTCCTACAGGGAATTTTTTTTTTATTCATTTGAAGAAAGTATAAATACTTTTTGCACAGCCTTCAACTATATTGAAATTTAAAACAGTATTCTATCAACTGTATGATTGATTTAGACAACTAGTAAATAGCATCAATGCCATGCAATTAGGAATGAGATTTTAAATCATATAAAATTTTGAGTTTTATTATTGACTAATTTCTTATTAAATATGTTTGAATAATATTTAAGGAATCAATTTGTATCTTTTTATTGGATAGGGGAGATTATCATTCCAAAGAAATTAAAATGTGGACTATTATATGTGTAAGTGTTTTGTGAATGTAGAAATTAATGTAAGAGGCGAGGAAAACTCTCAACATGATAATGGCTATGATTGGTCAACAAAAAATATATTCCCTCTTAGAGTATTTTTCCGAACCCTTTGGTTTCCCCCATTAATGCACGGTTATTGGATGGAAAAAGGCATAATGATTCAGTCAGCCCAAATGAGTCCTACTATATAAACTACCCCTTTTCGACAAAATAGTTGAAATTTGTTGTGTCACAATATTTAATTTACAAAACCGGCCATTCGAAGTTCTTTATAGTTATAAACTTCTTCCAAAAAAACCATTTCTCAAAAAAAGGGGCTAATAAAGTTAAGGCCATGTTTTTTGATATCGCCAGCTTCGAATTCTTCTTCTGAACCGAAATCGATTTTCCGAGATATAAAATTCAAGGAACGTCAACAAGGGGAAGGAAAAGGAGAATGGATAGGCGTGACGGACTCTTGCCATGCAGTTCCAGAAAGCAAATTTAACGACTGTTCCGCGCCAACCGATTTCAACAACTTTCTCTCTCTCTCAACAAGAGGCCGCGCCGTCCCAAGCAGAATCCATCATTTCAAAACACCTTTTCCAGTGGAAAAGCGATGCAGCAACGAGCAATTAAAATCTCTGGGGACCCATCGCGCAAGCATCCCTTTCCCCATCCCCACGGAGTCCCCCGGTTTTCTTTTCAAGCACACGACGGGGACTCGTTGCCGATAATTCGCGCACTTTCAGAGAACGTGGGGCCTTACACACTCTCTCGCACCAAATATCGGATGATGGGGCCAGAGAATAAAGAAGCTTACTTACGTGACGACGGTCTCGAAAGGTTGGAAATAAGGAGGAAAAGTGTGTAAAAGAATAAAGAAAAATTAGGGCTGCTGGCATGGGTTGAAGAGGAATCTAAAAGAGAGGGCAATTGTAGCAAGGATTTCTACAGGATAGCCACAATCTCTAACAGATCAGTCATACAGTGAAGGATTAAGAGTTAGGTAAATCGATATGTCTTTGAGCCCTTCTTGACAAATGAATGCTTACTAAATCCGTTATTTGTAATGTGAAAAACGAATCCGAAATGAATAAAAATAATGTTCGATTATATCACAAACTTTCTATTATGTTTACCACAAATCTGTAAAATATTTTCGAAGAAGCCTCAAGTTTTTTTGAAGTTCCAAGACGAATAATAATAAATTTTTCTTCCGTTTTTTAGGCAAATAAAGTGTTTGATGATTTATGATTTTTTGTCTGTTTTGAAAATTACAATATAAACATTCTATTATGTTTACTCCAAATCTATAAAATATTTCCGAAGAAGCCTTAACTTTTTAAAAAGTTCTGAGACGAAAAATACATCCCCCCCCCCCCGTTTTTTTAGGCAAATAAAGTGTTTGATGATTTATGAAAATTTTGTGTATGTCTGTTTTGAAAATGACAGCATAAAATTCTTTGTGTAACGTGATTTTTTTTTTTTTTAATAAAAGCATTTAAGTGTAGTTCCGTATAACACTTGCTTGAAGTACAAAGTTTGTATTGCAAAAAGCTCGGAGGCTGAATGCTTGGAAACGAAGAATAAACAATTACAATTTTTTACAACTTAGGTAACCTTAAAAGGATACATGGGGCTCAGAGAATAAAATTATAGGGGAAAAAATGAGATGTATGCATGATGGGGGAGGGGACTGAACTGAAATTGTGCACAGTATTTATAGAATTAGTTCTTCTCTATATTTGTATAGGATATTGAATGGACATAAATATCATGAATGACAAGGTGCAATTTTTTCCTTTGCGAAAATGATAATAAAATATCACTTTGGTCTTACCTTGCCATGAAACGAATTCTCCGCTTTCACCTGGAATTAGAATACGTAAAAACGGAATGTTAGTTTATCAAAGCGAGCATGCACAAGACAAAAGAAAACAGGTTTGTTAATAACAGCAAGTCATTATCGAAACAAGTCTTGACAGTGTTATAAATTAGTTCAAAGATTTAAGGTAAAGCAAACAGGCTTACGCAGTCCAAGAAGGGAAAGATTGGTTATTACCGTCAAGATCGAAATCACAAATTGATAAAACTAGAACACAAATTAGTGAGTTAGCTGTTGCCAAGAATACATTTATTTTGACAGATGTTATGTTCATTGGGAACTCGATCTTTTAATAAATCGATTTATGTAAATTAAAAGACAAACCTTCTTAAACAGGTTCAGATTATCACAATCAATACAGCATTAGAATGAAAATGTTAAGAACCAAAAATTATTCAAAACAGATCACAAATTTAAAACAAAAACTACAACAAAATAAATCGATAGATATAATCAATTGTCATTTAGATTAAATTTATTTTTCTACTTAAATCAAACATAATTAGTCAATGATTTTACATGTATTATTCAAAGCATGTTATAGAATGTTTGATAACATATTTGGGATTTGCATTGTTTTAAGAAATAATGAAAATTAATATTTTTTCTCATATGCCATTCACGCTTTTAATGTAATGCAAAGAATTTAAATGAAGAGGGAAAAATAATCATATAAATAAATAAGTAAAGAAAAATTCAGCCGCAATAACCACATTTATTCTTCAAAGGGCCTATGTAATTTTCGAATTATATGATACTCGTATTAATACTTTATTGCCTTAATTTTTTCCCCATGCTGTGATGTTTCCTATGCAGTCTTTAACTGTTAGCAAATCTAAAAAGTACTTTTAAGCCTTCAGGTGCTAGAAATTATGATAGAATAGCATGGCTGAGTAAAGTCAGAGGAATGATTTTAATCCGTTATTATCAGTGGCTAAGCAAATAAACTGCACCTAGTGTATGGTATCATTGCAAACCACTTCTTTGTCATTATTGACACAAATGCATTCATGTATTGTCTCCTAAATTTGGCGCCTTGGCCATCTCTACCCTTCACATCATTGAGAGACGACAGAAATTGGCAAAGGAATCAATTCATGTAACATCACATGAAGACAAAAACAACAGTACATACTGTCAGGCATAAAAGCACTTTTTGGTTGATGTTAAATTAGGATATTAGTATCCTTTTCTTCTTGGCTAGGTTCAAAATGGATCACTAAATTGGCATGGCATACTTGGAATATCCCCTTAGGGGAAGGGTGAGACTACGATGAGAAACCGCAGGTTAAGTGATTTCTTCTTGTTTCTACTATGCATATATGGGAGGGTGTATGATATTGGTTTTCGATTTAGTTACCTCCAATCAGATTATTAAGCTTTCTTGAAAAAAAAAAAAAAATAGAAAGTGGCCACTAATGGTCTGTAGAAATCCTCTTCCAGTTCTCGTTTTATAGTTGTGATGAATATCATTCAATTCAACTGCGAATGTTTAGGCAGCTCAGTAGTAGTTCATATGTCGTGACTGGGCATGAATTAACTACACAGTTACCAATTTTCTCTTTTATAGATGTTTACCAAACAACAAAAACAAAAGTCAATCAAATAGTTAATGTATTGACTTCATGCTTGCCTTTCAATTTTAATTAGTCGGTTATTTTAATTTAATAGAGGTTTTCCCCCACTCTTTCAAGTTAAATATGAGTCACAATGATTAAGAATCAATGTGCAATAGTGCTTTATATATGTATATATATTAATTCGATGTATTATATTCTTTGTATGTGTTCGATATAAAGAAAAAAATGGAAACAAAGTATATATATATTATAATGACATTGATGTGTTTATGGTGTATTTGTATGATTCACAGTAGTATAAATCCGCTTTCCTCTTTATGAGAAAGAGTTAATAAGTTCTTCCAATATTATCTCTGAAAGAGCGCAAGCTTTCACACTCGGCAACGAAAATTACCTTCTAAATTCAAATAAATACTTCACAAGCTCGTCAAAGATCCAAGCAACACACCCACGCACACAAAGATGCATTTTGCAGTAAAAAACCTTCACAGGACAATAAATAAACCATCCGAAGCTGAAGGTGGGGGAAGAGGCTTTCTTTGCAAACGCTAAAAGCGAACAAACGAAAGCACCACTTCAACACACTTAGTTCCGAGCGGCTGACATTAAAACTGCTGGCGTGGAACGCGGCAAAACAAGGGGCTTCATTCAGCATGGAAATTTAATTAAGCCAAACGACGACCAGACAATTGCCATGATCAGATAGCGAAAAGCAGAACAGGGCAAAATGGCAGCAGCCCCGTAATGTGAGGTGGGATGCCAAAGAGAGACCTCTCACCATCCAGCCTGCCAAAGAAGCGGGAGAAAAAATAGTAAAACCTCTCCTGAAGACATTTGAGATAATGGCTTCATCCGAGTCCAGGGGTAATAACCCGTTACCGGAAGCATTTCGCCATTTGATAGCTTCTGACGCTCGGGGATCTGCCTCTTGCTCAAAAGGAGGCTCTTCTGGTCAATGCGTGGCAATGGATGTCTTTTAGGGGAAGTCCCTGGGCGAGATGGAACGTGCTGCTATGCCCGTGGAATACTGCCGACGAGTGAAAATTAAAATGGCCGCCGAATATTCAGGCGCCCGACTACAGCTAATGCCCTTTCCTTCTGGACTGATTAGAATACGGAATGGGATGGCTCCAGATAAATCATTCCGAATTCCCTGGAAGATACTGTCGTTTGCAGCCAATCTTCGAAAGTAAGATGGCACAAGATAGAAAGGGGGGAAGAGTGTCCCTCACGGGGGAAATAGGGTGGAAACAACGAGTAGTACTGGGGTATTTTTGGGAATGCGTTGCGGGATGCTGAGCAGGTATTACTAAACGATATCAGGTCACAATTTCAGAAAAAAGGAAGCCTCCATTTTTGAGAAATGTTATAGGTAGCTGATACTAAGATACAGATCTTTGTAGAGAAAAATACTCAAATTTTAGAAAGAAATTTGGTTTTGATAATCATTACGTTAAAAGCGGAGAGAGCAGATAATAAAATTAACGAGAGAAGTTTTGAAAAAATAAAACAAAGTGGAATTTTTTTATTATAATGATGAATGCATTATGTTTTTTAAATATTTAATTAATGCACAATTGATCTATGACAGGAATCTTTTTTTAAGTGACATTCTGAAAATATTTCCCTCAAAAGAAATGTGGTTAATTAAGTGTAAGTGTTAGAAAATCAATTAAATTGGTCATATTCATATCTAAATGCAATGCAACTGTAACCGTTTTTCAAAGGTATATAGAAATACATTTTCTTTTCTATAAAATGTTCCAAATTACAGGTAGGGCATTAGTATAGTAAATTGTCAAAATGCTTAATTTGACAGAAAATTAACTGCATAATATATAAGTATTAGTATATTTTCAAGTCTTTTTTTTTTTTTTTTTTTAGACTTTTCATACATCAGTCACTCAGGTTCCAATGCGGTTAAGTTCACTATATATTTTTTTTATCCATTTTTATAAATTTTAACAGGATTAATAACTATTTTTTATTTATTCACAGATTTCCACATCTCCATGCTTTTTTCATCAATTAGTACACACGAATAATTATTAAATATTCATTAACCACTGCGCATACAATGACGTGTCTGAGATGCACATCGAATTATCGAATTTTTAATTTTTAATCTGCAAATAAGTGAAAAGTATTAAATAATTCAAAATGAAAAAAGTCACTTGAAACGAATTAAAATAATTGTAAATATTTTAATTCCTTCAATTAATAAGCTATTAAATTCGTCATTTAATTAGGAAGTTAAGTAAATTCATTTGTTAAATGGTTAATAGTTTTTAGTGCGTTAAAATATTAATTTTCTCATTTTTTTTTTCAAGATATAACCGCATTGGCTTCAAAGTGATTCCTATGTAGTAAATAAAAATCAGCCAAATCAAGCGCATCACTCAATAAGAAGGCAAATTGAGCCAAGATAAGCAAAACCTAGGACTATAGCCTTACCTTGCCTGGAGGGATCCATACCACTTGGCATCATTGGCTGTCCTGGAACATTACCAGGTGCCTAGAAAAATGAAAGAATTTGTTAGCAGGTATAAAAATTTTTCTTCAAGAACATTATATATATAAAAAGATTTGCATAAATAAAACAAAAATCAAATTCAAAACATATTAATTTAGCAAGTGAGAGAATTTAAAAGGCGATTTCAATGAATTTGAAAGATTCTAAAATCTCCTTTAAGATATCCGACTACGTTCAAAACATTGAAAATCTTCAATGTGGTCGATAATCACATTGAATATCATTGTAATTTCTTGTAGTTCAGACTTTTTTTCTCTCCAAAACAGTTTATCACTTCTAGGAAAAGGTAGGTCTGACCTATCATACCAGGATCACATGTTTTTCAACAAAATTTTTTCTTCAATTTCACTTTCCTCAAAACTTATTTTCATGAAAATTCTTCACCGTGAACACGATGTCTCAAAAACTAATAGAGGCATTTACGTAAATATTTCAGCGTGTGTTTTAAATGATGTGGGCAATGAAATGAACGTAAAGTTTTATTGTGGGTGAACTGCTTTTACTTTTATAGGTATTTTTAGAGAAATTAAGAGGTGAATATATGAAAAAAATGCATATACAGTAAACTCTCGCTACAACGATACCCGATACAACAATAACTCCCTCTACTACAATAATGTTTTGTGGTCCCGGCGATTTTGCATATAAACTAATGTTAATCTCCCCTCAATATTGCGATATTCTCTAGAACAATAAACCTCTGTAAAACGATTTTTTCAATCTAAATTTCAGTATTATTTTCTCCCTTTATAATAATATTTTGATTTTCAAACGCTTTTTTTTTTTTTTTTTTCGTTTTCTTTTGTTATTTTTTCCGTCTATTAAGACTCATTGTGGAAGTTGGTGGGAAGTAACAGAAAAAAACATTCGGAATTGCTGGAAAAAGGCTGGTCTTTGTGTTATGGAAGATAAGAAATCTGATAATGATGAAAATTCCATAGACAATGATCTCTCAGATGATCAAGAATGTGTTTTGCACATCAAAAAATCCGTATCCCAACTTGAAGAAACAAGCGGTAAAAAGTTTGGAATTAGTATAGAAGACTATTTAACAGCAGATGATGATCTTATGGTTTTCGCAGGAGTTACTGATGAAGATATTCTCTCTGAAATTACTGATGAGATAGGAAACAATGATGAAGATGATGATGATATTGATGATGATGATGATAATACAGGTCCATCGCAGTCCTTATTATCATCCCAGGAAGCTCTTCAATCTGTGAATTCTCTACGGACATTTTTAGTATTTTACAAATTAATTTCTTCTAAATATATACTTAAAAGTAGTATGTTATGCACCTTAAACTAATAATAATAAAAAAAAACTCTTATTAAATGCTCAAAATATGTGGGCCCTCGATATAACAATATGTCTCTCTACAACAATATATTTATTTGGTCCTTAAAATATTGTTGTAACGAGGTTTCACTGTATACGTATATTTTTATCCATAGCTTCTTTGACTCTCAAATTTTTTTTTTAACATTTTGGTTCATTTCATACATCATTATATCCTATAACTTGAGTACAAAGAAAAATAACATTGCTGCATTACAACTTTGCGATGAGTGTTAACCGTTTTGGTTAAGTTTCATTAAAATTGACTACACATTTTCCTATTTCTCAAAATCTATTATTTTTTCAAATAATTTTGTTGCATTTAAAGCATTTTGTATTATAATTGACAATACATCTTAAAACAATTGTTTTAAATATTTTTGAAAAAAAAAAAAACAAATGTTAAAAAAAATTCCTTTGAACGTAGTCGGATGCCTTAATAGGATTATTTTCTATAAAATGTTTCAAGGAAAAAAAAAAAATGAATCTCAAGTGAAAACGATTATACGAATGTTGATGCTGGCAAACATTTATGACTTTATTCGAATCTAATATTTAAAATGTTCACCGAACAAGTATTATCTTTACTATTTTCGAAAAGACAGGAGCAGCATTCTCTTCCCTTAACATGGTATCTCAAAAATAAATAAAGGTAATGACATAAAAATTTCGGCGTGTGTTTCAAATAATATGAACAATGAAAGGAACCAAAAGGTTTATCGTTGGTGAAATACTTTTTTCACTCATAGGTGTTTTTAGAAAAATTAAGTTGTGAATTTATGGAAAAAATTGCATATATAAGTATATTTTTACCCATCACTTCTTTGCATCTCAACACCTTTCTTAGATTTTGGTTCATTTCATTCATTATTGTATTCTATAATTTGTGTACAAAGAAAAATGAGATTTCAGCATTACAACTTTGTCTAGAGTGTTAATCGTTTTAACTAAGTTTCAAATAATTGTGCTGTATTTATAGTATTTTGTATTATAATCTATATTTATAATAAAGCTCAATGTTCGTGTGTGTGTACTGGCGCTCTACAGGTCAGACCGTTGGACCTACAGCTACCAAATTTGGTACATGTATACCTTAAAGGTCGGGAATGTGCACCTAGAAGCCCTTTTTTCAAATTTTTAATTAGAATTTGAATTAATTAAAATTTTAGCGAAATTTCGGCGTTTTTCCACTATAACTTCGGAAAATATTATCGCACAAACATGATTTTTACATCAATTTAAAGATTAAAAAATCAGCTTTCTAATGGTATCAAAGTTTTACTGTATAATTTACGCTTCTATTTTTAACGAATTTTTTTAAAAAAATATTTTAATCCTTTTTTTTTTTTTTTTTTTTTTTTTTTTAGCGCGTGATTGGATAAAATAAAACAATGACGGAAGTTCAAATAAAAATAAAAAAAAAACTATCATCGTAAATCTAGTCTAAAGAAATGCAACTTTCAGCACGAGACTGGATAAAATAACATAAACATAAAACGTGATATTTTCTAAAAAAATAAATGCAAAGCAAAGGTTTCTATGATCGTTTGCAATATCTATATCATTGATTCCGTAAATTATCTTTATTTGCAGTAAATCTGATTGAATTTAGATAGGATATGCATTGAAATCCCGACTTAATGGCATATTTCTATAATCGTTTGCAATATCTGTATCATTAATTCAATAATTTTTTTTCCATTATAAAATGTGATAGTTTCTAAAAAAATAAACGCAAAGTCAAGGTTTCTATAATCGTTTGCAACATCTAAATCATTTATTCAATATTTTTTTTTTCTTTTTTGCTTTCTTTAAAAAAAATTTAATATTTTGGCAACACCACGGAAAAAAACATTTTTAATTTCAGGCCAATAAATGCCCGGAATTTCTTCAAGGCTAATGAATATGTGACTTAATTGAAAATTTTAGAACGCATTATTCATGGCGACCAGCTGGTCGCCAAAGGCGGCTAGTTGAATACATATCTAAACACCCTAGTTTTAAATAATTTTTAAAAAAATCCAATTTTCCCAAAATTTTTTCCTTTGAACGTCGTCGGATACCTTAATAATTGATCTGGGTCTAACCAAAAGTCTGAGTGGTTATTTATTTACCTATTCGGACGACAAACACTAGAAAATAATGATCCTTTAGTTGTGGGTTTTTTTTCGGGTCCAGTAAATACGGCCCAATGAAGCATTTTTGTCACGCATGCGAAGGGTGACGTTTATTAATAGTTGGATGGTCATTGTTCACGGACATGAAAGACGTTAGCAGGCTCCTGATGGACGCAAAATAAATAGAGAATGTCGCATGGAATTCATTTTTCTCCCAGCGGCTAATTTATCGGTGAAAGCAAACGGCACAAACGCAGCGAATAAAGATGTATGAAATGGCCTGCTTTTATGCTTGGGAGGAAGTGGGCAGAAGATATGAAAACAAATATCAGTATGAAAAAACAGTGCATTAAAGGTATCTTTTAGTAAGTAATAAACAGGCATCTCTACATTCTGCTGTTCACGGTTTTCTTTCTGGATAAAGCCGATAAATAATATGGAAAATTTGTCATATAAATGATACTTCCACTGTTTTCTATACATGAACTGTGAGAAAGTATTTTCTAATGGAAATATTTTTTAGAATATTAAGTATTATAACGCATTTTTTAAATAGTGAATATATAAACTAAAATAAAATCTTACTTATTAAAACATAAGATATTCCATATGGCTACAAGTTATGAATAATTAACTATTACATTCATAATGACCATCGACAGCATTAATATTTTGCAGTTAAATATACAAATTTATGCCAAATAAACTTTTTTATTTCATTCAAATGATTTAATCCACAATTGTATTTTAATTCATTTTTATAACACAATCTTTTTTTTTTTTTTTTTTTTTTTTTTTTGTCTAAAAATGAATGTGAAGAATTTGAAACAAATTTTCCCTGACAGCCGGAAGAAATTATAACATGTTAGAATATATATATATATTAATATCACTTTTCGAATTGATCGTTTCAATGTTGAGTTGGTGAACTAATGAAAAAAACATCTTCGAACATGACTATAACATTAGAAAAATACCATAAATTAAAAAAAATTGTGTAAATTCAATGCTGCTTCAAAATATCAGCGCGCGCACGCACGCACTCACACACATATATAAACAGTTTAAGTTTAGTTTGTACTCATTAGGCTGGACCGCAATAGTCTTTGCAGTCTGTGAGTAAATGTTTTCATACTGCACAATTTACTGTATGGATGCCTATGCTAAACCATTATCATGTTAAAATAATATATATAAATATATTTGTTAAATTTCATGCCCAATAAAAAGTTTTGAACGACTTTTTGCATTACGCAATTTTTCAAACAATATAATAAATTATACCAACAACTTGTCTGGTAATTTAGGGGCGAGATTAATCCTAAGCAATTTAAATGAAATTAAATTAATAACATCAGTGAACCATTTTGTTACCAAAGGCGATTGTTTAGATAAAAGTAACACAGTGATTTCAAATTATTCCACAGTTCAAGTTTCAATTTAGTCAACTAGGTAGAGTCTAAAATTAACAATCGAATAATATTATAATAATAATAAAAAGAGGAAACTGACAAATGATGAATTTGGGAAAGCGTATAAATGTGAATATGAGGAAATAAATTTGAAATAGTAATGTGAAGATAACAAGCTTTCTGGAGCAACACAGAATTACAATCATTAAATAAAAATTTTAATTAGGTACTATGAATTCATTTTTATGACAAAAATATTGAAAAATCGGAATTAAAAAAAAATGCGCAGAACCTATCAAATAGTCACGAAAAAAAAAAAAAATTTGACATATCAGTTAAATGCGAAGAGTTAGCAATTAATTAAATTACAGATATACAGAAAAAGAAGTGCAAACAGGATCTAAAAAATGTGCTATCATTCACCACTTAACTAAGCAGATGTCTATTACAGTAGTTAAAACCAGTTTGAACATGTCGGAGCAATTAAGGAACAGTAAAATGTGGAAAAAATCAGATGGATTAGGCTGTGATCGTTAGATAATGAATAATTTATAATGGCATAATAATATATTCAAGCCGGGAATAAAATGAAATTAAAAGAAAAAAAAATCTCATTCCTTCATTGCGAGTAGATCCTTTAGAAAACATTCCACGGTGCAATTTACTTTCAGTAGAAATCCACTTAACTGCAGGACACCTTTAAAGTTGCCGACTATAAATGGAAAATTCCAGAATGCTAGATTCTCACTTCCTGCTAGATTCTCACGCCATAGCAGAAGTTCATTTAAATGAAACGCACCATATCCTTTTGATAATCCGCATAATTCAAAATTAACATAATTTTCAATGAATTATGAAATAACACAATGGATATTTACAGCAAGGCTACTATGTTAGCAGCGAAACAAGTTTTACAGTTTAGATGTTTGAGACTGTTAAGTCACGCATTGAAAGTATATAGGCATTATTAGAATATAAACATATTTTAAACTATTTATCAAGCACAATTTTTTTTTTTTTTTTTTACAAGTAAAATAGTCCCAATCGCTCTAATTTAATTCCACATGATTTTTCTTTATAATAATTTAAAACAAAAGCCGATTATTGCTTGCATATCATTTGAAGGTTACGGAAATGTTTTTAAACATACGTACTAAATTTATAATAGCTTTTTTTTTCTTTTCCCTAAATTAAAACTTATTTCCAATTATCTAAAGGATGTCAGAACCTAGTATGGATGCGTAATTTAATATTTACTGTATTCTTATTATAAATTTCTATATAACTTCCTCATAAATTGAGACGCTAAGAATACATCATAAAAATATTCTTACTTCTTCGAATTTATTGACTATTCTTTTTTATTTAAGAATATATATTTTAATCATATTTTATTTAATATAATTATATTTTAATATAAATGCAACTAGAATATTTAACCATTAACAGCACGGTTAAATTTAACTAATATGCAGATTACTAAATTCAAAAGGCTGGTTTCTATAAATGCTCCAAAACAAATTTTTTATCTGTTCAAAATATTTCTTTCTTTAAGCAGTTAATTATTAGTCATTAATTTATCAACAATAAGATCATTTAATTAAATATGATGTATTCTTTAAAAAAAGAATTGTATTTTGATTTTCAGATCAATTAACGACAGATATTTTCAAATATACAGATAGTTATTTTTATTATCACTAATGAGTTTTTATATGATTACAAATATGCAGGATTTAATTGCAAATATGAAATAAATTCCAAGTAATAAAAGCCATCGTTTCAACATGCAGACGATAATTCTTCGAGAGATAAAATAATTTTATAACATAAAAAAAATCGGCAATTAAATTATTTCTTTTTAATTTATTATTTCGTTTGATGGCATGGCAATCACAATTATTAATAATAAACAATGGATTTTTTAACATTCCACATAGAGAATATTGCTAAGTTGATAGTTTGCAAGAAGTTTGGACGATTCTAAAGCAAATAGTCCAACACATTTTTTCCCTCACTCCAAAAAATTCAAAGCTTTTTTTTAAATATTACTTAATCTTCGCATTTTTGATGCGACTTCCTACATTTACATCAACTAATGAATAAAATAGGAAAGAAAAAAAGTGACAAAATAAAAAAGAAATAAAATTTAATTTTTATTATTTATTTTTATTATCACTAATAACTTTTTATATGATTAAAAATATGAAGTATTTAATTGCAAGTAAGGAAATTCATCATTTCAACATGCAGACGATAATTCTTCCAAAGATAAAATAATTCCATAACATTAAAAAAAGAATCGGCATTTAAATCATTTCTCCTTTTTTCTTAATTTATTATTTCGTTTGATGGCATGGCAATCACAATTAATAAACAATGGAATTTTGAATCTTAGAAATATTCCACATTGAGAATATTGCTAAACTTATAGTTTGCAAGCAGTTTAGACGATTCTAAAGCAAATTATTCAACAAAATTTTTCAATAACTCCAGCAAAATTCAGAGCTTTTTTAAAATATTACTTTATCTCCACATCTTTGATGTGACTTTCTACATTTACATCAACTAATGAATAAAACATAAAGAAAAATAAAATGGCAAAATAAAAAAGATATAAAAAAAATCGGAATAAGCGATGCTATTTTCGACAACACTCAGCTTCTACAAATAGATTTAATCGCATTTGGAATGAAAAAAAAAAAAGCATGATAATTAGTTGGTACATCGAAAATTTCACTCTACGCACCCACTTACTCTATTCGTGCAATTCTTATCGATTATCGATACAATAAAAAAAAAAGTTCTAAATATATTTGCAAACGCAAAAAAACCTCTTACATCATAATTTCTACAAATGCTCGTCCTTCAAGAGCAATAATTGTTTCTAGATCACGCGATGGGAAATTACAGACAGTTTTTATATGTTTTTCTGTCTTCCAGGTTATCAACATTCAACACATTTATTGAACTGCAATCGCATTATTTTAGTTGAGGTACAAACGGCATTGTGGGATTGATTCACTTAATTTAGATCCATATATAGCTTTTCAAGAGTTTTTAAGAGGCTATTTTTTAATTCTCAATAATCAATATCAATAAATTAAATTCATGATTTTAAATTCTTTATTATTCAACTAGAAGTTGTGCCTGTCTAGACGGGCTGTTATTTTACTAAGAATATCTCAAATCTGATTATCGCAGTTTTGCCAATTAAAGAAAGCTTATTAGATAATTTCATGCGCATCAGTAGAGTGTTTAAGAAAATTTTCTTGAAAAAATTATAATTAATTTGCTACGCATTTTAGATCTAAATATACAGCAACATTAATAGTAAAAATAAAGGCCAGGAATTTTATGAACTAAAAAATTTCAAGAACACACAAATGAAAAATAACCACAAAAATCGGGTCGCAAAAA
Source organism: Argiope trifasciata (assembly GCA_026543055.1). Classification (NCBI taxonomy): domain Eukaryota; kingdom Metazoa; phylum Arthropoda; class Arachnida; order Araneae; family Araneidae; genus Argiope; species Argiope trifasciata. Next base: position 865,650 of record JAPMOQ010007727.1, on the reverse strand, counting down.
ATTTGTGTAGCACTAATTTAATAAAAAGCAATGTCAGGAATAAAATTTAAAAGAAAATGTTAAAAAAAGAAGCAATAAATACAGATTAGATTGAAACATATAAATAAAAATACCAAACCTCAGCTCATTGACCTTTGCATAACCACATAACCTTTGCATAACACCATAAAATGGTGTTTTAAAAAACACAGTTTACTTTTTCATAATGTATTTGTATTTATACTTACCTTTATTCATCAAACGATAAGTTAGTTACTTAAAACATAAAACCTTTCTGAGCTGCTTGACGTCAAATCTGTAGTTGGGATATGCGGATCTTATAAACAGATCAAACGGGAGCAGATATTTTAACTCCGCCCAGCATTATACATGGCGGTGGACGATTAAGTTCTTCCATTTTTAAATATCAACAATATAAAAATAGCGATTGTTAATGTCTTCCTCTCGACCCATTGGTATGTTTATACATAAAATTGTCATTGATTCGTATAATTTTTGGGAGAATCCTTTCCTCAAGTTTCTCATACATTTACAAAATGCGATACTTTTATTTTTGAATTACCGCACAAGAATACAATCATCGCAAAAGCAATAAAACCTTTATGAATTTCGAGGTCAATTTTTCTGATTTAGGTGTCTTCCTCTTCATCTGACTGCGCTTCAAAATTTTACTAGTCCTTCTCAAAATATTCTTAGTGTTGATTTAAAACAGGATGTTAACATAACAAACTAACTAGTGGTAAGACCCAAACAAACCAAATTTCATCCTTGTGCTCATTCGATTTTTAAATCAAATACACACCCACCGCAAAAAATGAATATTTGAATTTTGGGGACAAATTTTCTGATGACTTCATAACTTTCTTTCAAATTTAATTTTAATCAAATTAAAAAGCAACTAATTCTTTTAGAGGACTTTTTTTAAAACTAAATAAACACATTAATGACTCCATTTATTTTTAGCTAATGTTTAAAAGACACTAACGAAGGAAATTCAATAACAAAGCTTACAACGCAGGACACATTAACTACCATTAATTATTTTGAAAGGCAGTTAAAAGCATCATGTTCAAAATCCCAAATGATCTTGGCAAGTCGAGTTATTGGAAGGCAATGAGTCGCCATCTCACATCATCGACAAATATGTTTTCATAATTGCCTATTTTTTAAAAACTAACTTTTTTTGTTGTTAAAATAATTCCTTGCAACAGGGGTAGATTAAAGTGGAAAGAATAAAAGGCTGTTAACTCAAATGGGATCGTTTAAAATACCTCAAAAAGAAATGCACAGTAAGAGCGCTAAGTAAGATGTATTGATAGTTATAATGCATCTAATAGTTATTAATAATGTAATTAATACATATAATATTTAATATCTCTTTTGCAACAGTCTTGGCGAAATATCATCATTCACTTAAGAACAGTTATCCAGATCAGAATTCGTTCGAGTAATGTCACAATTTCATGATGAATGTCACCAAATTTTGATGAAATGTATCTATCTCATCAATGCTACGGAAACCACTATTTTAAAATTTGACTACACAACGTTGATAGAGTATTCTTATTTGATAGTTACGCTTGTCAAGTGGCGAAAATAATTGGCGGAATGGGTCCGATTGTTGAGTTTATTATTTAAGTTTTATTTTCTAATATTTGTAGAAAATTGATCTTTGACATAACATATCTACCATTAACTTTCATAAAATAATAATAAAAAAAACAATAAATGGTCAAATCGATACAGAGTCTGTGGCTGGTAGACTACCTTTTTGGTTCAGCTAATTATTTTAGGCATACATATGGTGAGCGAACAGTTGATCGCCGAGAGTAGCTAATAATAATTTTGCATGCAAATAGCTCACCAGTTGATCCAATCTAAAACCAACTAATAAATTAGGAATGCTAATAAAATACGAATATCAATTCAAACTGGCATTCAGTTTGCTTAATCATCAGAAACCACTCAAGCAGAGATGCAGGTGAAAGCCTCGATCGGAGAGTTGTGTACTGCAGTACCCACACCTATGACTTTACAAGCAATATGCAACATATTACATTGAATCATTAATTTATATTCTTTTTTAATTACCTGTGTCAATACGATTTAATGTAATTGAATAAATGTCCTCTTATAAATTCACATGAAACTGTATGGAGGAGAATTTTGTTATTTTGAGCTGAGGTCAGATGGCAATGGCAAAATCTTATAAGACCTTTAACTTACCTTTTAATACAATAATGTTAAAAAGTTAAATCATATCAGTAAATCATGAAACGCATTTTTTTAAAGTCGTTCAAAACGTTCTATGGAGAAAACTATGTATGAAGAGTACAAATTCTGACAGAAAGATATTTTTTTGATAATAGATGATTACCAAGAAAAGATTATTCAATTAAACACGCAAAATTTTAAATGTCCTTCTTTAATAACATTATACTACAAACATTTTTACACATTTTAAAAATGGAAATAAAATGTAGTTTTATGCTGTATCAATTTTACCTTCGCACATTTTTTAAATTTAGCATTTAAAAATATTTTTGAATATCTTACATATTTTTTTCAATAATTTTAGTCACTATATCTCTACTATGTGCGTTGCCAAGCATTTTATTTATAAAATTAAGCAAGATTATTATTTTGTGTACGTTATCATAGTTATTAATAACAGTAAATTATTAAAAATATTATAACGGCCTAATCAAATCAAACCTAAAATATCTTCAGGCTACTACGTTTCGAACTAAGAAGTCCGAATCTTTTCTACCTTTGCTTTCCAAACTTGTTTGATATTTTCAAAAAGTCATTATGTAAACAAGGTAACTTTTGAAAATCGTATGTTGTTTATCTTTTTGATCCAGCCATAAAACTTATTTTGTGTCAACCTTATTAAACTAATTACAAAAACTGATCTGTATCGCACTTGTCAATAAATAATAATCTGAATCTTCCAGTTTGAATTGAATTGAGACTGGATCCATCTAATAAAACTCCAAAGTCATTACCTTATGGCCATCATACCAATATCAGTTTATCGCCATAATCTAATATACATCAAATACTCTTGCATCACCGCGCGGGATAGACGAAATGCAATCTATTGTATCATACCTTCGACACCGGACACAATGTACCAGTGATGAATCGTTTTATTTCCGGAAGAATGATTACCAAGTACACCTTGGGCCACATCGAAATTGCTGCTGCAGTATCGGCACATTGATCCCAGAAGGGTAATTACAACATTACCTTCCGATCGCTCCTAACAGGTTTTCCTAATGAATTAAAAGACAGGAAGCGGAGGATGTACGGTGTTTCTTGTCGCCCCGAGGCTGTTCACCTCCGATGTAGGGAACACACCAAGAGATTCAATAAGGTTAAAACAAATAATTAATACATCCACGCGTAGCGGTCACAGACAACCCTCAGAAATGAAGTGCGGACAACTACTAAGTTGCCAGTTGGGTTCCTCGGAAATACACCTGCGAAAGAGGAATGTCCTGGATGGATCGACCTGGTTGGTGAATAGGCGTCTTAAGCTGAGCTGATGGCCATATTTCCAGATCATTCTCAAATGGAAGGTGTTCCTTCCTATTCATTGTTCATTTAGAATTGTTCATAAGCATATTGTCCTGGATATGTTATAAGGATCAGATTGTCCTGGCAGATGGTGTTCAAGAATAATGTCTCAGCAAGATTAAAGATATATAGAGTGGATTAAAATTTTTAAAAAATTCAGAAAACTATCATTATATTTAGTGAGTGCCAATGCAGCTACTACTAAAATAATTTCGATTCCATTGTATTCCTTTTAACACTTGGCCTTTTTTGCTGATATTATATACATACACTAGCGCACATGGTACAGAAAATGCTCTTAATATTTAATGTCTAATAGCAGTAATCAAATGTAAATAAACACGTTTTTACATTTGTACTTATTACATTTGCGTTTTTCTTATTAATGCTCAAATATTATTAAAAATGCAATGTTATTAGACTGCAATATGCTAATGTTAGATATATTCTGGGGAAAGTAGACATTGTGACTGAAAACTACATTCAAAGGAACGAAAATAAAAAAGAAATCGAGAGACATGCATCAAACGGAAAGTTTTAATCAGCAAGAAAATAAGTTCAACTGTTGCCAAATTGATATGACTATGTTTGAAATTCAGATTCATTCATCATAACTTTCATTCGCGTGCCAGAGTTATAGCCAGAGTTAAAATAAAGATTTAAAAAAATTGCTGACCCGTAGGCCTTAACTCGGAAACAATTTTCACATTTCACAGCAATTAGTAGCATATTAATTCAGTTTTATATGTATGCAATAGTAAGATGAATTTAAAAAAAATGCATAATATATTTTTTTGTAACAGCATAAAAGTTAATACTATGGGGGAATAAACCGATCGTCCAAGGCTATTGGTGGGATTGAACTGTGCCCTCTTAAATTTCAAATATTTCTAATATTATCCAAACGTACATATTAACTCAACAGATACTCAAATAAAAATAATAAAAGAAAAAAAATTCCAATTTAATTTTTTAATAGTTCTTTGAGACCCCACTTTTACATATATTAAAAATACCCGAACTTTTAAACCTCACCCGAACCTCTTTGAAAATATCCGAATGTTTTTGGTCTATAACAGAAACTGAAAGGAATTATTTTGACCAGATTTTTATTTATTTATTTCATATTGATAATAATAATAATAATAATAAAACGCATTTTAGCGGGTTAAAAAAAACTTTATTCATATTTGTTAGGTATCTTTTTCATTATTTATCTTCCAAACGAAATACCCTTGGAGTTTGATTTTTTAACCCATTTATGCCTAAGGTTAAAAAATTGGAATTTTTGCATCAAATTTCTATATGTTAGGTAAAAAAATGTAATAAAAATTTTTATGTGAGGGGTGTTCCAAAAATGGAACAGTAGGCAGAAATGGGTTAAATCGGAGTAAAATTATCCTCAGTCCCATAATTACTTTACGCACATTGAAAAAAAAAAACTTTAAGGAATAACAAATAATAAAAAAGATTTAAAAAGTAATTTTTACTTATAACAAAGAATAAGAAATTATACAACCAGTAGTCAGTTTTATTCATCGAAGGTTTAATTCTTCCGTTGTCAAAACAATAACCGAAACATAAACAATAAATGATCTTCGATTCACACTTTTGATTAAACAATGTATTCATTAAGTAAAAGTCATGAAAATAAGCAACATATGCCGAAGATTTTTAAACGGAAATGCCAGCCATACAATTTGTTTGATGCGAATCTATCAACTCTACTTGAAATGAAATTAAGTAATAATGCGTTCTCTGGAGATTCAAAGTCTAACGCAATTTGCTGCCATTTAATTAATGAAAGTAGGCACAGAGCATCCCAAACAGAATAAATTTAATCAATTTTGCATTGCACATTAAATAATTCTAATTTTCTGCGCTATTTTGTTTTTAATCTGCATAAGTGTACGAGCTCGGAAGAAATGAAATAAAAATTCCAAGGCTAAATAAAAGCAATTGAATAAATACATGAAATTAAATTACTTTTTAAATGATAAATCGTGAATTAAGAGTTTCCATGAAATATTTAATAATTTTCCCACTTCCATTAAAATATCGCAATCTAGATTTATTAAAATTAGTATTATTTTATTGATATATATTTAGAGATAAATAAAAAATATAAAAGTAAATAAATTTTTTTTAAATATATATACTTGCATTTTTAATTTTTGGAACAATTTTATGAGTTTTTTTTAGATGCAAAGATATATCAATGGAGTCTAGTTATATTAAACTCCCGTTGTAAAGCAACACTAGGGCTATTTTGGGACGGACCTCGTCATTTTGAATCATGGTCAGATGACGAGGACGACACCTGAGCTGGCACCCCCTCTCCGCACCAGCGGGAGGATGTTTGGCCTGACAGATTTAACGTGCAAGAGACCCCTCACACGACGGTTCTTCGGCAGAATCGAGTCTCGAGCCTGAAACCCTCCTATTCCGAAGCCGAGACCTTACCACCAGGCCACCGCGGCCCCCACAGCATTATGGGATAGCCTATCAGGCATCACCATCCAGTATCCAAAAGAGAAGATAAGAGATGTAACTACTACAAGGTGTTTTTTTTAAAATTTGTCATATAAATATATCAATGTCATTTTACATACAGAACGGAAAGTTAAATAAATAACACAATACTCTTTTAATTACGTCTTCCTGTAGCTCTAGTATTCAGTCCAGTTTCGCTACTTAGGAATTTATTTACAATGCATTCATTCAAACGTAAGTATATATCCATACTAATATTTCTTACAAAACAAGGAAACCCAATTAAGTTTATTTAATATCCCGATCAGGATTCAACAACCCCTGCAAAACCACTTAATAATGCCATAAATCGGCAGAAAAGCAATAACTACTCTTAACGCAATAATTTAGTTCCTTCGGATTGCTGTTGTACATTACCGTGTTGAGAATATATGTACACACTGGCCTCGGTGTTGGGACAGTGCTAGGGTGGTCGGCCATAAACACGCGATGTCTATTTCCTCAACCCCACCTTATAATTACGATCATTATCGGTTATTCCGCGAGGAATAATAGAATAGGGATGCGTCGTTAACAGAGAGCGATAGATAGATAGTAGATTCGAACTCATAAAACACATCTCGTATCCATAAATCCACCTATAACCGTAACTGGGGGAAGGGAAATAAAACGACGAGCGCCTACTACTACTACAACAAAAGGACAAAAACGGTTCGATATTTAATTTAGCTAATAAACGCCCCGGATGATATTTCCGGAAAAGATGAAGGGTGAGGGGTGGAAGGCAATGGCAAAAGCGGCATGTATTTTACTTTTTGAGAAAAAGAATGAAAGAAAAGGGGGAGGGGAGGGAAATTTATGAGCGAATTAAAATTAAAGCGAAATACTCGTTCCAATTTCGTTCGAAGATGAGGAGAGGGTTTTCTGCTGGAGGATGAGGAAGGGGGGGGGGGGGTTCAGTCAAAAATCATAAAGTAAATTACTACAAACAGAAACGTTAAAAGCGTATCGAAAATATAAATGACGGCAATAACTGGTTTTGAAAAGAGAAAATTGGGGCGGTATCGTTTCTATCAGGAGACGGTCGTAACGAGGGCTCGATCAGTAAGTAATTTAAGTTTTATACACACACACAGAGAAAGAGATGAAAAATGGGGCTCGAAATGCTGAGGGGGGGTGGAACGGACGATGAGCGTTAAAGAATGGATGGATTTTTGACTGATGAAAAAGATTATTATGAGCCGAGGCGGGAAGCAGGGGATAGGACAGGAAAACTCGCGTGTATTCCACGGAAGCATGTGTGATCGATTCTGTACAGTTTACGACGTTGTATTTTATACGGAAAACAGGTGAATGCGTGTGTGTTTAAAAAAGGAATGCAACATTGTGGGTGACAGATTGAAATGTCAGTTGTGAGCCGTAAGATGAATGGCCTATTGTGCCGCAGAAAATAATTTTGTAACATTTGTAAACAGATTTATCAATTATTTATCATATTATGATAGGCCCGAAGTAATATTTAATATTGAATCATTCCTTTGCTATCCTGCAAATGGCGTAGAAGAATTTAAATCTATATCTTATTTTGCTGAGCTGAAAATCATGAATAATTGATGGGATAGGGCTAGCCCAGAATGTGTGTAGTGAGATAGTGCTACAAATGCAAATGCATATGCAAGCCTGCGTATGCGTGCAGGGTTATCTTAGGTTATTTTCTGTATTATGATTATAATGCATAATTTTTATTGAATTTTTAAAAATTAATTTTAAATGTATATTTTTTAAAATTTTAATATTTATTACTATTTTTATAATATTTGCCAATGCCTTCTATTGTTAAACAAATGATGTCTTTTTGATTTTGACAAAAACAGAAGAAGATAATACAAATTAAATAAAATAAACTATCATTACCAAAAATTTGTCAACTTTTATAGTGAACTACTTAAAACACTACATGCAAAAGAAGTTCAAACGTTTTTCGAGTTGCAACCAGTTCGGCATATTTTGTATTTCTCTCTTTCGGAATAACCATTCCAATACTTCAATACGGTGCCCAATGTTGAAAAAACGAGCGAAAAAAAAAATGCATTAAACATTATTTTAACAAGGTTCAAATTCTTTGATCCCTTCACCGAATGCTTCCCATTCGTAGGATTTCTTTTCTTTTCTTTCTTTTTTTTTTTTTTTTTTTTTGCAATATTCAGCAAACAAATATTTATGACTGTTATTTATTTAGCGTATTAATCAATGCGGAAACAAAACGGAATATCTTATGCTGAAACAAAAAAGAATATCTTCTTTGCACTTCTCGAGAAAATTAAGCACTTTCAAGGACCTCTCTTCAAAAATTAAGCACTGTTAAGGTGTTTTAAAATGGTTTTAAAATTTAAGCACTTTTCAAGGACTTTTCCAAGAAGCTATGCACCCTGGTGTGGTAGAGACGGTGGAAGCTACATCATTAAAAAGTCGCCCTCTTTTGCGACATTAAGATTTTTTTTTAAATTTAATATTCTTAATGCGTGAATTTTTTTATAAAACCGTTTGAATTTTATATCTAAGTTCATTTTTTGGGAAGTTACACACATTCTTACATTCCCATTTATATATATGTTATTTTACATCTTTATGGCATAATTCCTCATATTCTTATGTTTGGTAGATTTTTTTTTTACGAAAAATCACATAAATTATAATATTTTTAAAATTCAAATTTGGTATCATAATTTCTCAGTATACTCTGCAGTTTCTGAATTACAGAATAAAAAGTCTATTCATTTCGAAATACGCTAGTTGTTTTAATGCTTCACAATGAAGGAAATAAAAATAAAAATTTCATGTCATTTATTATCCAAACATGATATTAATGGAGTGAATAGAAAGTAGAATTTAAGAATTAAGCAGTATTACTCTAATGCTATCTGCAAAGTTTATAGCAAATCTTTCGATAAACCACTGAAGTAATAAATTTTTGCTTTATAACTTTTTTTCAGCCAATCTTTTTCCTTTTTCCAATTTTTAAAAATGTTTCGGCATTTAACTGATGTATTTTGGTTTCATACATGTTTTTTAAAAATCCTTTTTAAGAAATTTTTTTTTGAAAAAAAAAAAAAAAAAAAAAATAGTAATTTTTGAGCGTTTATCAAAACAATTAATACCGAATGTAATCACATTAAAAGATTGGCATTGGCAAATATAGCCAAACATTCAAAAGCCAGGCTTAAAGTTTAACATAAGAGCAGATTATGAAAGATCTATCAACTAATATAGACATAAAAGTAACTTCATGGAGATTTAAAAAAAAGCATGAAGTACGAATGAATGGATAAAACTTACATACGTTTTTACATAACATACATACGTTCCCCAATTAGAAAAACCATTTTCTCTTTTTTCTCCAAGTGAATTTCGCCTATACGTATACTTACCAACACTCACAGGGAATACTGCAATTTTAGAACATTAAATAGGTAAACTAGGCTTAGGGAATCTCGAATACTCAAGATATTTTTTGCATTATTTTTAGTTATTTAATTTTTAATATATTTTTATTAATTCTACAGCTCGTGCAATATAACATTCAACTTAAAATCAAGTACAGTTAAAATTAATTTTGGAACAGTATTATGGTAACATTAATAATTAATTAACATTTGCAAGTTTTTGTTATATTAATTTCTAATTCTAAAAATGCAGGGGCTTTATAATTTTATCTTATTATTAAATATTCAATTAAATTATGGTAAAAAAAACCTCTCTTTAAAAAAATCATGTGAGAACATTATGTTGTTTTCGTTTGAGGGTTTTGGAGCCTCAAAATGCGTAGGCAACAAATTGTTGAAGTCTCAAAATGTGAAGGCAACAAATTGGCTATTGATCCCTTTTTTTACTATTTTGCTTGGTTAAACAAATTTTCTATTTTCGATATACTGAAACATTTTTTTAGAAAGAGGTTAATAATTGCAAGCATTCAGCTATCTCAATTTGCCAACATTTTCTTATAAAAATGAAATTAATATAGATAAAGAGAAAAACAGCTTTAAAACCTTGGTAAGGTAACCGGAATATTCACATTTCCTAAACGCCTATCAATGCTTACATCTGCCCCGAGTTTTAGACACAGAGGGAATAATGCATTAACACTCGAATAGACTGCAAGATATCATACAGCAAAAACCTTCCAGAGACTCCGGTCAAAGAGATCACGCAACACTGGCAAACAGTAAGACAAGCTTTTCATTAATAATAGCGTACTCGGTCAACACCGCAGACGAAACAGGACTCCTCAACGTCATTGCAAAGGGGACATCCCAGCCTAAAAACGGGGCCGAAGGGAGCTCCACCGTCTCACGTGAGCAGGCAAGAGGATCCGGGCACGCAAAATTTCGCACAAACTGTCACCGTCCTGGCCAATTTATATCGCTCGAAGAGGTTGACGCTGTCAAGAGCACGTCATTAATAGCCCGCACCAGTGGCAATGACAAGGCTCTCTCTGGCCATCGATCTATTATTATGAGAAGGGAAGGTTTTTCACTATCCTGAGGAAAAATGTTTTTCCCGGGTAAAAATTTATCAGATAACGCATTGGATTGCTGGAGGGGGGAGAGAGAGTATAAATTATGACTGTCAAGATATTTGTCCAAACGCAAGAAATGATAAATAAGATGAGATATATTTTGTAGCCTTTTCTTCTGAAAGAGCAAATATAATAGTTGTCAAAAACGATTTGGCGTGGGATTATCATTATGATAACATTGTTCGAATTTGTTGATCAAATATTTCAAGGGCAATTAATAAGATTGCCTGTTCATAAATAAATACTAGCACAATACATCAGAACAAACCAGTAAAAAATACATATTCTATTTTTCTCAATGATGTGCTGACATTCAATTTTGTGAGACATAAAAAGAACAAAAGATGGTAATTTTTCTTTCCAGAAAATATTATTTAAAAGTATATAATTAGAGTGAATTGAAAATAATAAAAATAAGTTTAACTTTTGAAACTTAAAAATCAGAAATTGATCAATTTAAACCTATTTCTAATGATGATAACATCAAATGAAAAAATTAAATTACAAAATTAAGAGTCTATCAGCTTGTAGTTTGATTTTAAAATTCTGTTGAAATATAATTCTTAAAAAATTAAGAAATATATTTAAGAATTATATTTCTAAATCTTTAGTTTTTCAATAATTTAAATTACGTTATATAGGTTAAGCCAATAAAAAAGAATTATCGTTTGATTAACCGAATCTTGATTGAAACTTTCATAACTAGGAAATAGTTAGTTTCTAAATATATAGTTAATGTTAAAACTATATTCAATTATTCAATACACTCTCACAGATAAAACTTTTAATTTTATCTATATACTGAAATACAAGTAAAAAAAAAAAAAAAGCATTGAAAATAGCACACAATACGATCTCAAAATTTTCAGCATCCACAGACTCTAGCCGATGTTTTAAATAGAATTATTATTGTATTTTATTAATTGTTATAGTTTATTGTATTTTATTATTCTGTATTATTGTATTTTATTATTCTGTACTAGATTACAGAATAATATAAAAGAATAACATTAAGTTCATTTTTGAACATCATAGACAAGAAAAGAGGAAAATATTGAATTATAGTTGGTTTTCCTAATTAAAATATTTTTTTATTATTTTCATTTGTGCATCAACTGTTTACACAAATGCACACCGAATTAAAAACAATCCTTTCATATTTTTTTTTTCTTTCGTTCAAAAGTATAGGAATAAAATACTTAATTCATGTTAAAACTAAATTCAAGTATTCGACATATTTCCACAAATAAAGCTCTTGATTTTATGTATTGATATGCAAGTAAAAAAAAGCATTAAAAATAATGATGATAACAGTAGAATCTTAAAAGAATCTTAACAAATTCAGCATCCACAGTTTCTAGCCTATGTTTTAATTAGAATTATTATTGAATTATTATTTAAAAAATCAACATCCACAGTCTCTAGCCGGTGTTTTAATTAGAACTATTATTGTATTATTTTATTCCGTATTATATAATTTAATAAGGAATAAAATAATACAATAATAATTCTAATTAAAGCATCGGCTAGAGACTATGGATGCTGAATTTTTTAAGATTCTATTGTATGCTATTTTTAAATTTGCATTTCAATATGTAAAATCAAGAGCTCTTATTAGAAAGGCAAATAAAATACGCAAAGACAGACTCACGTTAAATTCCACCTGTTGCGGCATCCGCACACCTGGTCCTCTGGGTCCACCAGGATACCTGGGACCGGGGCCTATGAAGCTCTGAAACAAAAAATACGATATGTAAACAATCTTCTCACGTTAATAAACTTATCATAGAATTAAAATTATTATTATAAAATACATAATTATTATAAACAATTTATCCATGTACCTAATAAAATGAAATATTTAAATAAAAAATTTTTGGGCGAGTTATAATAAACATAAACCTCACTTATTAAAATAACTGGTTTGATTGTTTTAAAAAATCAGACTTCAGGATATTATTAGAATCTGTTGTTTAAGTAAATGAAGGCATTTGCTATTATTTAATAACCAGGAAAATATTTTTTAAATTCCATTTTATGGCGGATTATAAATGTTGTATTTTAAAACGAAGAATGATAAGAACAGTTAGATCCGCAAATAGCAAAAAACAATAAGGAAAATAGTGTTAATTGACATCACTGAACATGTTTCAGCATTTTAAGATTTGCAGTGATGCATTGAGAAAAAGTATCTAGTCTGAATAAATTTTAGCGACGAAATCATGAGTGAGAATTGAGTTGATCAGTTATTTATACCAGATTAACAACAATGATTAACCAGAATAACAAAAATGAATTAACAGGAATGATTAGCCAGATTAACAACAATGAATTAACAGGAATGATTATTCAGATTAGCAACAATGAAT
>JAPMOQ010007727.1:755392-844087 GCA_026543055.1 Argiope trifasciata | reverse complement strand
ATTGGAAGTAGATGGTAGATTGTTAGACAATGAAGAAAATTTCCTTTTAAAGTTCGCTTTACTTCATCCCCATAAAAAGGCAGGCGTATTTACAAGCAGCGGGTCTAAGCAGAAGTGACGAAAAAGACAGAAAATAATTTTCCCTCATGTTATATAGCATATTTTGAAAGGGAAAATATTATTTATGATGTCGATATATTATTAAGAAATTTGAAAGTTGAAATTTGTAAAACGTGTGATGAAAAGATTGTATTTTTAATGGTATTTGAAATCTAAATTACAATTGTTAACATAATATACATATTTTATAAACAAAATGCGCTAAAAAGAAATTCCAAACAAATCGAAAAAAATATTTTCAGTTAAATTTTTGTATGAAATTTTTTGAGCCGAGAACAGTTATGGATGAAATACCGTTTTACATGGTAGAGTTAATTTTTAATTTTTTAAAAAGAATAATGAAGAAATTATTAAGTGTCAACAGAAAATTAATTATTCATAATTTAAAAAATATTCTCAAGAATATTTTATTTTTGTTAATTATGAATAATTATAATTATAATTAATTAAAAATGAACGAAATTTACGCACGTAATCTTGGGAGCATGACTGCTTCAACAATTTTCCAAAGGATTATACACCAATAACTAAAACCATTATATAATGATTTTTGTAATTTTATGTTAATTTAAAAATACCATTACTGTTTTCAATATTAGTTTAAAACTTTAAAATGAATTTGTATTTATTAGTATCAAATTTGAAATTATCAACTCAGAATTGTTAAAAATATCATTTTATGCCAGCCCACTGAAAGAAATATAAATGTCGATAGTTTAAATATTACGGACATTGCTACGTTTTAGACTCGATTAAAAATAAACCTAAATTTAAATTTAAGAAGAAATAAATTCACATTCAGGCGTTCTCGCACAAGATTGAAAAATTTAAATGAAAAGTCAATGATCTATCTAAAGTCAATGATTTATCTAAAAAAACAAAAAAATAAGATAAACAAAAAAATTAGATAAAATACACTTTTCATTTATGGAGTTCAATGTGCATATTCTTTCTTGCCCCATTTTTTTTATTTCTTTAATTCCATAACTTTCATCCCAAATAATGAAACAGTAGATGCTTTACGAATTCGAATTTCAAGAAAAATAATAATAATAAAAATAATAAATAAAATGAAAAGAAAGGACAAAACCAAGCTAGCCATCTGGCAAAGATGAGTTAATTTCGATTCCCCTAGGACCGTTAGCTTCCTACAAAACCATTTCCACTTCCCCAAGTATAAATTTCAATTTTGAACCCAACGAAAACAAATAAAATGCATAAGGGAAAAAAAATGAACGTAAAAATAGATCACCAATATATTTATGCGACTCACGGATACGCGAAATGTGAGCTATAAATCAGCAACTAAAATGCACAAAGTGAGAGTAAAGGAAAAAAATATAAATAAATAACCCTTCATTTTTCACAAGGCATAACCGCGCGCATAACAAACATCGCCTCAGAAAAGAAAGAAAGGAAAAAAAGTACAAAAATACTTTTTTTCTGGCGTGTAGTTTCGCATTTCACTGTCAGAGCGAAAGATACACTATGTTATTATTCCACTCAGTAACGACGAAGCGCCATCTATGGCTCACCGGAGAAAACTCGGACGAAAGGCAGCAAGTTGTTGACAGAATTCGGTTGGACTTCGATCCCGACAGTTGGGCTCAGCAGATGGGTGGCGATTTTTATCGCTTATTCGAAATTTTTCCCTGCTGGATTTGCGTTATCTGCTCAAGCGGTTCTGCTATCTCTGATGCATGCTTAGCATATTTTTATGCAAAAGAAGCTTTTAACAGTGCTTTCTAAATTCTGAGCGAGTGCGTTTTTACAAAAGAAATAATGTTCTGATTAGTTAAAGAAGTAATTAGCAAGACGCGCAACTGTTGATAATTATGCACAGGAAAAAAAATGATGATTCTTTTAAGATAGTGATTACTGTATATTTAAGAACTGGATTTGATATCATTTTAGATTCTTTTTCAGATACAAACCCGAGCACTTGTTTCAGTAAAAGTGTTAATTTAAAACAAAATAGTGAAAAAAAAAGAGGAAACAATGATTTTAAACAGTTATTACTCCTATCAGCAGTTGTGATCGAAAAAATAATCATGTGATTATTGAGACGGATGTTATTAGAATTCGGAATGGTTACTTAGAGAGAGGCAACGGGAATTTAAATGTCTGCGGGATTATTTTTGTATTCGTTTTGAGTTTCGGTTTCACATGCGCGTAAACTTGTTTCAGTCGACGAAGCGAAACCAGTGTCGTTGAAGTGTGAAACACCTGCTTAACATGTGCAATTTTCGTGACACTTTTAATCTTGTGGGAAAATTCGACCAGCCTAAAGTGCCAACATGTGTGGATTACATTTTCTTGATATATTAACCTTTTTTCTTTATGGATTACACGGATCTCTGGAAATGCCCGTTCCAGTTAATACGTCAATAAACGGGGTAAGTCAGAATTTCATTATTTATTTTATTCTCAGTAGTAATTATATGTGGATTTCATCTTATTTTCAATTAAATTGCGTGATTACCTTTAGATTAATAAAACATAATTAAATATTAACTTATAATAATAAATAAAATAAAACTTATAAGTCTTTAGATCTAAAATACTAAAAATCTAAATAATAAGGCAAAAATAATTTAAAAGAACGTAAATTTAAAAAAAAGCAGCGAAAAAATAAAATAATGTCTCATTTATTTTCTTATATAGATGCTTTAGATATAAAATATGTATAGAATATGATAATAACAGTATTTTATTTAGTATATTTAACGCTCTATACTTTCGTGAAGATAATACTGTATTTTAACTCTTATTAAGAATGTTTCTGTTTTGCAATTTTTCACATTAATGTGGTAGGAACAAAAAGGAACTGAAATAAGACTTCGTATTCTTACAAAATAAATAAGATCAAAACTGCTACTAATAATTTCAGATTATTTAGAAATAAATCAAGATTAAACGAATTTAGAAATTGCAGTTAAATATCAAATTCCATGAAATATATGTATTTAAAAAGTAGAAAAAAGATAAATACAATTTATATAAGACATTTTATTCCTGAAATTATACTGATTGAAATAGGCGTAAAATAAAATTTAGCCTTTTATTTTATTAAAAATTACTTCATAAAAAAGTAGGCATTTGCTTGATTGCGATTCTGTAATGTCACAGTCAATGTACAATTACAATATTAAAAGAATATGTATTTTTTAATCACAAATGCTTATGCATATTTTCTGTAAATCCTACGTTTGTGGTGTACTATCATGTGATATCAAATTATTCACTAAATTGAATTCGCATTTTCGCAGTCTACTAATGTGTCTCAAAATGGAAGTAATTTCATAACGATTTTGTTGCATTTAACGCGTTGAAAGCAAACGAATTTTTTTATTGTTGATTTAGTGAAATTAAATTGTAATCACATTAATATATCTTTTCAATTTGTTGGTGAGTTTTAAAAAAAGCTGCTCAGATAAATCAACAGCTGCTGCAGATAAAAAAAAGAATTATTGGGGGTAAAAAAAAGAATTAAAAAAGATCAAACGAAGACAAAAAGGGGGGGGGGGTAATTTCTAGTTGATAAAACATTGAGATAAGAGAAGCAGATGCTGAGCTGTGCGTTACTGAAGTACACTTTTTTTTATATCCCCGACCAAAAGTGAAGGGCTTATTCGTGATAATGTCAACAAAACCTCGCGCGTGACTGGTTCATTGTCAGCGCCCCCTGTGGGCGATATCAGATCCTAACGGATTACAAGTGTTTCCGGTCATTATGTTTCCCCATGAACAGTCAGTAACTTCGAGCTTTGTTGTTTTAGCGAATTCGAATTCTTTGAAATATCCAATGGGCGGTTTTTCTCAGAATAATTGATTTGACTTGTCTATACATTATTTTTATAGTTCAATCAAAACAACAGCGGAGCTTTCAAAAAGTTTACTTTTAGTTTCCAAACACGTGTTCGGGTCAATTCCCTCAGCATATTACGACAACGAAGCAGGATGCAGAATATTCAGCGAATTATTATTTTCTTGTCTCTTTTTATTAACATGAAACTTTGTTTGTAGTTATAAGGGTGATAAATTTTCTTAGTATTAAAAGGAATTATGCAATTAAAAATGAATATTAATTGCATATTCGTCATTCATTGAAATTTCAGCCAAAATAAATTTTTTAAAGATTATTAAATTAATTATTATTACTAACTCTTAAAAATTAGCTTTGTGTTTCTCTTTCTTAATTTTTTTGAGTTCCTTATTGTGAACTATATTTATTATGGTTACTATGAACAGTTAAAAGGTTACTGAATGTGGTATTTCCTTTGAATTTAAAAAGCCTAAAAATGTGTATTAGCTCCAAAAAATATGCTATAATGAGGAATTATTTAATACCACAAAATTAAAATACTGTGTAACTTGAATTATTATAATTATTTTTTCTTGTTTTTTGAATTTTATTTTTAAAAAATGCCAAAATATCATCTCTTATATTTAGATGTATCCCCCCCCCTTATAATATACTGAATAAAAATAATAACTAAATGATAATAAAAATACAAACTCACTAGTACGATAAAACTCTGAATACATAAATTGTAACTCGTACTGATTTATTCTAAAAGTTATTTTAGTGGAGTTGCTGTATTCGAAATGTTCTTACTTTATTTAAGTTATGTTCTAATTAAAACAATTATTTTAATGTCATTATATTTTAAATTATTACCACTGTTTTTAAGATTACTTTTTGTTTGTTTATTAATTATATATCATTAATTAAAAGAGTTTAAGATTTTTTAAAAAATTATTTGAGTCAAAATTACATTTAAAAAAAATTATCGTTTTCGATTGCTCCGAAGTAGTCAAGTTCCACAGTTAATTTGGCAGTTAAAACAAACAAAACAAAAACACGAATGAAATATATCTCGGAATATCAGTGAATGTTAGTTTGGTGACGTCCCCCAGAATTCTTCAGCTATAATACTGAATAACTTTCCTTAAGTTAAAAGACGATTTTATTCCCTTGTCTCGATGTTCAATTCCTACAACAGCCCAGCATTTAAGGAATATAGCATTACTTTAAGGCTAAAGTTTAACTAGCGACTTTGTTTCATTCCTATTTAGACACTTTAGTAGATGATTGAAACTCGTGATGATGTTGAATTTCGAATCTTAAATTGTTATATCATATTCGGAGAGGGGGGTGGAACTCTGTATCTTAAGTTTTATCAATTTAAACGACTCATTATTTTTGATAAGAAAATTAATGTTTGAAAATGCTTATCATCTTAAATGGTATATCAACCTTCAGTAAACTTGTTTACGACCTTGATAGGTTTTAAATGATTCTAAATATTTGTTTAATGATTGCAGTTATTAATTTTGTTTGAAATAATGATCCACACATGCAGGATTGATAGCGGGTGACTATGATTATTAAATACTACCATCTTCAAACGACTAGTCGTAATACATAATTGAGTGTCTCAATTTAAATTTATGATTCCAAACGTTGTCATTATAAGCCAGTAATGAAATTGAATTAAATATTATTCATAATGACTGTTACGAACTTTTATGGGAAAATTGCCTGAAATTATTTGTTCTGAGCACAGTTCATTTTAGCATACAGAGCATGAAAAAAACTGATGATGTGATTTCAAATAAAATTCATTAATTTTTTTTTATTGTTGATCAAAACTCTTGCTCATATAGAGTCAACGGAAATCGCCGACATTGAGCTGTTTCTGCCAGGTTTTTAGCCAACAGTAAAAGGAATTTGGAAAACGAATATAATTATAAATATTCCATTAATATTTTCGGATGTTTTTTTTTTGTTGTTGAATAATTTTCTTATTTATAAAAAAATTCATCTTTTTTCAAATAAATATGATAGAGAGGAACTTCGTTTTTAAATTCATTAATAGGGCTAAATTGGTGTCGCTGATTAGAGGGAATTTAATTTTGATTTCAGAAACACATTTTTTTCTTGTCGCATTCAGAAAAGATAATACTAATAAAAGATATAAAGACTAATACTTAGAAAATTGCTACACTAAATAAACAAAAGATATCAATCGTTTTACCTACAACCATTTTATTCGTAACCATCATATTTGAAGATTATATAATGGAACAAATCCGATTGCCATCAACATTAATAACTGCGTCTTATACAAGACAGAATCAATATGCCTCTATAAAGACCAGGACATTTACAACCACAGAACTTAATGGCACAAAAACCGTAATTCAGCGGGTAAGACCTAAACGGAACGGATTCCATTCGGTCTTAATAGAAAAGTATTCACTAAATTTCGATAAGCTATGTTCTTTGGATTTCGGTTGAAGCATTTTAATACTGATTTCAATCAAATTAAAGGAATAAAACATATAATTAAAGTAACTTATTACTCTAAATCTAATTAAGTTTAATCGGAATAAAAATTCACTAATGGTAATCGTATATATATTGTTTTCTTTCCGTAATCGATTACAAAATATAAATGGCTTTAACAATGTATTAGTTATATTTTTCAGAAGTTCAATTGAAGCAATGGCCAGTTTTAGTTTAATTCTGCCACATTTAATGATCTAGTTTGAAACAAATTGAACACTACTTTGTGACAAACTACAAAATTTCAAATTGTTGTCACTAGAACGACATATGTGTGTGGTGGCATAACCTTACCAAATTTTCAGATCATTTAGTACAGATGCGCTTGCTTTTCGACGTCAGATCTAGCGTAAAAGGGCCCATAGCTCTTTTGCAGTACCGGGTTTCGAACCTTCAACCTACCATACCAGAGGCAGCACGACAAGGGAAAAATCAATATAATTTGTCCACTTTTATTTCATGACTGTAGTTCGAGTTTATACTTACATAAAACTTGGACCAGCGCTTTTTAAATGAGCTTTTGTTTGTTTCCATATTTTAAAATCTGAGATATAATCTTCATTATTTGGGATTTCACATTTCTACTTTTAGGCCCATATCAACTTCCCCATTCATGAATGTTTTTGAAATTAAAGCGTAATTTTCAATTTAATTGGCAATGTTCTTTGACAATCCTTTTACAAATATAAATATTATTCTTTTTTAAATCACGACTTTCGCATTTCCATAATCAAAGTTTTTAAATTCCTAATTCACGCGCAGGTGGAATGAATTCGTTTTCCCCAAAAAGTAACAAACGTTGCAAAGTCTGTTTCGTCTCGGTTAAGCCGCAAACCGTGCGGCGCCAGCTCTAAGTCTCAGTTTCAAAAATTAATCTTGTTTGCTCAGCTTAATCTAGTTGTCGAGTTTCGTGCAAATTTCCCGTCGTTTATTTCTCGCCATTTGCGGCGCTCTCTCTGAAGCTGGCGAACGTTTTCAGGTGCTCGCATTCCTAATAAAAATGCTACTTTGCTGCTACTGAGAATGGCTGGTAGGGGTGCGGGGCGGCGACAGGAGCGGGCGCTACGAAAAATGCAGGTGCCGCTGAGTTCTGAAATGAAAAATGAACCGCATCAACTCGCTGTCCCAAGGCCGCGTTATGAAGTAGGCTTTCAAAGATGTCACTGACGGCGGTCGCCCGTTAAGAGTTGAATTAATCGTCGGTGGCAAAAGTCATTTAAATTGATTTTCGTTTCACCCTCTTTGAAAATAAACCGTTTAGGGTTTTCGGAAGTCGGACTTTCGCCTGGATTATTTGGAGGGACCGCGATTTATATTCGGGCCGTCATTAACGTCGACCGGAAAGGTGAAGGGAAGGGAGCTGGCTATTTTACTTTGTTTTTCTGGATCATTCTAGTGTGGAATTCCGGCTCGATAAGATCACGATCAATCATTTTTAGAAGTGGTGCGACGGCTGAAGTTCCAATATGACTTCAATCATCATTACGTTAATGAAGAGTAAAAAGGTTCTATCGTGAGACTTCTTTGTTATTTGCCGTTTCTCTATCAGACCTTCTCGAATCCTTTATTATAATAAGTATTATTATAAAAACAGATGTCGTTAATTTTTAGTTAATATTACTTAGTTATTTTACGTGAAAGTTAACAATGAATGTGTTACAAATATATTCTCGAGATAAGTTTTCAAACTCTAATGGCGGGATGCATAATAATGTTTCGTCCTTTAACCCATTTTTGCCTACTGTTTCATTTTTGGAACAATAGAATGCTTATTTTTAAAAAAATTGGAAATTTATTAAATTAAAACAAAATTGGAAATGTAAAAATTCCCAATTTTTTAACAGGCATAAATGGGTTAATCAAATATAAAGTTGCTAAAGAAAATAAGCATGCCCATGGAACATTAATTAACACAGAAAGTAAATCGATTTTTTCACTATCCAAAAACATGAGATCTCATTTCGAATGCTGACCAATATTTAGAAACTCCACGACTTGCCTACCATCAAAGGTGTTACATCATTACCTAACCAACCTTACCTGCAGTTTCGATTGCGTTAATACTCATTTTGTCTCCACCAGATTCCAAAACAGTAAAGCAATTTTATCCATTTCTACGCCATAAAAAAATTCACCTTCTGTGCCCGAGGATCGAAACCAGACATTTTCACATTCAATGCATGCTTTATATACTCATCCCCCCCCCCAGTGAATAATAAACAGAAAGGGCACGTTCCCATGAAAAGAATCGACGGACATCGACAAGTGACGGAACCCGAACACCTGTTATTAGACGTGGACACCGAAAGGGAAACTAATTAGGAAGTAGGGCCGATGCACTCCACCCGGGGCACTAACTCACTTGGGTGCATTAAAGCAAACAAGATTCGTCCGGCTGGATCCCTCATTAATCTAAATGTCTGTCCGCGTTGTTCCGCATTCGTGCCGGGGATCACCCGTCGAGTTCTGGCCGCAGTGAATTAAGGGGCGCATATCAAAGCCCCAGTTGCGTGAGCGGCCTTCCCGGGGGAATAAATGTGGCATCTTGGCTTGAGCAATCTACTTAGGGCGCCGGGGAAATAATATGGCTCTGCGTGGGATGTTTCCATCTTAATTCTCGTACCCACCTCGAGGAAAATTTCTCATTAATTTCATACATTTTGGGGAATCATTTGTTTCACGGAGGTTGTCACGGTGCGGACGGACTCATTTTTATACTAAGTTTAAAGAAAATCTCCCAAATAATCATTAAAAGAATTGGGAATATTGCTTCAGTTGTTGTTCCATATTGTTTCTTTTAATGATTAATGAAAAAAATTTTAGGTGTGAATTTTGGGAATGAATATTGTTCAAAAGTAGCAGATTAAACATCAAATGATCAAAAATCAAATCACAACAGGGTGAAACTTGTTTAAACTATCGTACTTTTAAGTTTTCGATGTATTCTAGAATTGATTTGTTGCATTTGTATTGGTCTACAATTATTTTGGTTTTTTTTGGACTTGCTAGTCCAGCATCTAAGCGATGTAAAATCACAGAAACATAATTTCATTTTTTGTTCATTCAGTTTCGGATTTTAAGAGTTAAGTTTGTATTAAGTTTGTTTAGAGTTGCCAATAAAATTTCTCTTTCGATTTTGCAAACTTTGTGAAATGATCAGTCACCGAACTTTAAAAAATCCTGTTTTAGATTCTCTAGATATAAAGTTCATAATATGCTGGTATCTAGTTTAGAAAATATTAATGGAAAAGGAGTGGTTATTATTGAACAAGGATAAAATATCAAAGGACGTTGCGTTATATATTTTTGGTAAAATCCTGTATAAATAAAAAATTTTGATTCTTAGAAATAATTAAAACATCGGATTATATCGAGGATTATCTATTAATAATCATTATCTATCATTATATTATAATTATCTATTAATAATAACATCTATTTTTCGTAGGATCCTGTTTAGATTAAACAAAAATTAACAATGCCCCTACTCTTCTTTATCTTCAAGCAGGATTATTTTTAAGTAATCGGCAACTCATGATCTTAAAAGCAGTTTCCATTTACATTCATCTACGGGATTCTGTTTTCACTGATAAATATCAGCATAAGTCTTTTGTTCTTCTCGGTAAGGATATCCAGCCTTAGCCTGCAAGAAATAGCGTTTCTGCATGTGACACACATTCATAGACGCAGAATAACGGGATTAGATGACAGCGAAGAAGGCTGGTGGGGGAAAACGGCGGGGAATGGGTGCCGAGCAAAAAAGAAAGACAAGAAAAAAGAAAATATCACAGGCAAAAGAAGAGACAAAGGGAAACCGTTCCTTCTAACGGCTGACTGGAATATCAGGAGTCGAAGAAGTAACAAGTGGCCCGAAGACACTACGGTGACAGAGGCAGCAGGGAGAGAGAAAGGAACATCTCTCCTATTTCTTCGGAATCAAAAGCAAAACAAAAAGGGGGATGCCATTTCTCTTGCGCCCATGTCCAGAAAAGAAAATGGCTCTCTTCCTTCTCTCTCCCCGAGGCAAATGCCACTCTGCGCACAAAGTTCAATCAGGCATGTCACACGGTATTACTCATGTTCGGACGGTCAGAGCCGTCGTTTTCTGGAGGACTGTCATGCCTCGTATCTCACGGTACATCGGCCTGCTGCTGCTTTACTTTTTGATGTGCCGTTATAAGAGGGGGAAAAATATATATAACTTAAAATGACTTTTTTTCCCCTTCTTTCTTCCTTGAAACTCTCTTCCCTTCTTCCAGAGGATCCTTTCTTCCTGGAGCATCGCGTTTTTTGATATCGGACGTCTGGAGAACAGTTTTGGGATGCGTTTTTCTATTTTATTTTTGGAAAATGCCAGAGGCGACACACGAAGGATGGGTGTGGGTGGTGGAAGATCCCGAGAAGCTGGATAGGGGATTTTGTTCTTGCGTTTAAGGTAACATTTTTGCTGAACACTTCTTTTTAACTATTAAAAAGTACGAAAATTTCCAGTGTTAACAGTTCCTTGACCTTAGATGGATGTACACGAATCAGTGTACCGGTAGTGTACTAGGGGGCTGGATGCTAGATAAGTATTTTAAAATGCATAGTAAAATATGGTGCTTCGTGAGAATGGCACAAATAATAGTGTTCACAGTTCCTTCATCATTCTAGTTAACATTTCTAGTGTTAACAATTCCCTATTCATTGATTTTAGATAGATCAGTGTACCGGTAGTGTTGCAATATAATTTTAGGGGTGGGGGTGCTAGATAAGTATTTTAAAATACATGGTGAAATATAACGCATCGTGAGTATGACACAAATAGTAATTGATATCTCTTGTCCAGCCTAGAGTTTCTGATGGTGATAATTTTTTTTTCTCATTTGTTACTAAGCTATTCTAAATTTCAATACACCGAAGTTTTGAGTTCAAAGATATAAAGATAGCCATATACCATTTATATATATATATATATATATAGAGAGAGAGAGAGAGAGAGATTAAAAAAAACTCTTTAAAATGATGTATATATAATAGTGCATAACACTTAAAACAAAAAGCAGCTCGAAAATTAAATGCGAGTTCAGCGCTTGAACAACAACAACAACAAAAAAGTCATAGAGAAAATTGGACATCTGCTTTCAGGTGCAAAACCAGAAATGAGATCATAATTGGTTCAACCGACTTTGAGATAACTTTAATAAATAATGACTGTAAAAGAACAGAAATCTTGAAATAGCAAGAAAAGAAATTTGAGACAAACGATATGAACTGAATTAATTTGTCAGCAAATCTTTCATTTCAGTTTTGATCATTAAATAAATAATGGCGCAGAATAATCGTGCGAAAGCGTTAATTATGAAACATTTTCTCTGCTTTTTGCTGACAGAACAACAATTATCAAGCTCTTACGAATACTGTTAAGAAAACAAAGTACAGGTTTGAGATTAAAGCTGTGCCTTGTGATATAACTGACATTTCTAATTAATGTTGGCATGATTGGCTGTGACCTCAAAGCCGCAGAAAGGAAAAGATAATAACCAGCTTTTTAAATCCCTTCAAAAGACGCTTCCATTTTTTCCACGCAATTATTCTAAACTGAACTTAGAAATGCTCTATCTACCCCTCCTCTTTAACCATTTTTGAGTCTCGTATCTTTAATGGTTTCTAAGGCAGGCTTTAAATCTGCTCCAACTGCCAGCAAATGAATGGTAGAGTATCTGAATTAAATCCCTACTAGAGAAATGAGAAAACAGCCTTAACATTCCAATCCCAAATGCTTATTTGTGTGAGAGGAAGAGATGGACTGCGCACTCCCCCCCAAATCGAAGAGCAAACGAATTCGATTTAAGGTTTTCGGGGGCTGCCAGAGGAGAATGTTTATTCACACAGTTAACTTCTAAACGTGAGCACACACGAATACAAAACAAACACGGTGCACGACTTTCGGTCGTTTATGGGCCATTAGGGAATCGCTGTTTCGGGAACGATCTTGCGCAAACACGGCCCGGAAATAATGCGGGAATACGATACGTCTGCTCCTCCCTCCCGATGCCAATCAAAAAGAAATCACTTCATAGTTGTGTGCAAGAGTGCATACATGTACGTTTCGTTTTCGAGACTAGAAAATCTCGGGAAACACAGCGTCTGTGTAATGAGATGGCTCTTTGGGCAAATACATTTCGATCAATCTCAACTACTACCAGATTCGGAAAAATAGAGTGCTGTTTTAGGGTTTTGAATAAATCTTTCGTTCTCTTCCAACCCCCATTTGAGAGGATGAATGTTTTTTGGTAAGAAATATCTTGACATCAGAGAACGGGGAAAAACAATTTATGGATATTATGCAAAAAATACAGATTTGCTATCGCTTTTGTGCATATTTTGTGTTTGACAGTTCAATGAATGCAAAATGTAATTTTTTTTCTCTCTGCCACTATCAAAACACTGTCAATCAACTAACCTCAATCAATTCACACTAATAATAAGATAATGGGATAAACAAAGATTTACAGAAGGATATTTTCACTTGTAACCGAGAATATAGAAATAGCAATTTGTTCTTATTGTTGATATAGAAAATAAAATATTTGGACGATCGTCTAAATGGATAGAAGCTCAAATTAAACTGTTGTTCAGTGAATTGGACGAAATTTAAAATCTCTTTATTCTTCACTGAAATAGTTTTATGGCAATTAAAGAAACCCAAATCGGAATTATCATATTTCTTGAAGAATCCTTTAAATTTTTTTTTTTTTTTTTTTTTTTTTTTTGTATTTAAAATTTCAGTGTAAAACCATTTATTAAAATGCTTGAATAATAACTTTTAGACGAGCGACAGATTTATAATGTTTTTTTCGGACGATAATTTTAATCCATTTTCCAAAATATTTTCAAAAAATAGAATCGAAAAGATTTTTTTTAAATGTAAGCATTCCATTTGGACATGCAGATGATATTTTTTAATTCAGAAAAGTTTTAATTAAAAAGCGCATTAAAATTCGATTAAATCATTTATAGCGCGTTTGTGGTTTTTATTAGATTATTTAATATATGATTAAGAATAATAAAGAATTGTCATCTTTATTTCGAAATTTGATTTAATTTTATAGTCGATTTCAATGAAAGCAACTGCTGCAGATTTAATCATTTATGATTAAGATTTATGGGAAGGCAATTTAGATCTTTTTATCTAGAATTCTTGATAGCGTTCGTTTTCATTCTTTTCTTATTTTAATTGATTGAATTTAACAAATAGCATAAATATTAGAGTTACTTATTTTTAAAGACTGAATGAAACAAATGAATACATACTGATGCTGTATCTTAATAGACTATACTGCTATTTTTTAAATAAAAGTTTTTTTTTTTCGGGTAAAAAAATGGATCGAAGCGATATGCTGTTTTTTGTAAAGTGAAAATTTCAAAGCACTCAATTCAAATGCTGGAACATAAATAACAAGTGCATCATCGGAGCCTTTCTTCGGCAACAGCGAAACCGCTTCAAGAAAAGTGCCAGTTTATTTTTAGTGACCTCTTCTTTTTGGTGAGAGGATTGGGAAGATACGATTTATGACATCGGCGAGGCACACGACACCGGACATAAAGCAGAAGACCCTTCCGAATGTGGCCCATAGCACGTCAGTGAGGTGCTTTCGCCCTTAACTTCGCTCGGCAGTCATTAGAGGAGCGCAGACCATTTCTCACGTATCCCCGGAGCCAGATGACGCAGGATCTCTCTTTAAAGTGAAAGAGAAAAAAAATTTAATAACGCTCCGGGACTTGGGCCGCACGTCCCAGGAAAGACGAACCGCGAAATGGGCTTCTTTAATGGCCTGGCGAGATGGCGCGAATGGAATTTCTGATACGAACCCCCGACGAGCACGCGGAAAGGGACCTCCAGAAATTCATCTGTCTTTCCCCCGGAGATGCCGGTTATCAAGATCTTCTGCAGTTATTATCGGGAGAGGGCGCGCTTCGATTTGTACGCACCGATGACATTCCTTGAAAGGTTTTTAAAATTGGGGATGTGTTATGGGCGAGCTTTAATTTACGAAGCTCATGTCGAGCAGTCGAGTTATTAACCTAATATCGTCCCAAACTTCGTGATGAAAGTTGATCGTACTTTTAACTTTTTTTTTTTTTTTTTTTCATTATTAAAATTTTTTCCAGCAGACGTCCGCTGGAGGATAAATTTTACCCAAGAAACTTTTTATGCTTGAAAACTATCGAGTTGCACGAATTTTTATTCATTTCATTTAGGTTCTAATAAACAACTTTTTACTTCGGAAATCGGACAAGCCGGAGTAGGTAAATTAAAATGGAAACTTTTATATTTTTTTCCTAAACAGAATGAGAAAAAATAGTTATAAGCTGTAAATATTGAAAAGACTCGCATGGTGCACCAGATTTTCGTTACAATGAACTAAATATGCCCTTTCTAGAATATTTTAATCACTTCAGTTAGTTAATTGTTGTAATATTAAGTCGAATTGGATTTATTAAAACATGTATTCATTTATTCAGATAAAAATTTCAAAGTTTAATGGAAGAAAAAGCTATAAACAATTATGAAGAGGCTGAATTTTAAAGCCCTAAAATTAATTATTATCGCCAGCATTTTTCTTGGTGTTTAAAATGTTAAACTTGTTGCATCTGCACAACAGAGGAGAATTTATGCCTCTCTTTATCAACCCTCAATTTACCGTGTCGGTACTTTAAAGTACCCTTTAAGTCCAGTCTTTACAATATGACTTTTTTTCTAATAGGTCTTAAAAAAAACTTAAAGAACATACTACAGTTTATGAAAAATTCAACAGAATTCTATCACAAACATGTTTTTATTTTGGGGAACTTACTTTGGATTTAAGAAAATAATTGTTGCGAATTTGAAAGAAATTTAAATTTATGGTTTTTGAGTAAAGGTGGGCTCACACGAAGCTAACTATTGCGGGCAATAGTTAGCTTCACAAAGATCACGCCTACTTCCGAAAAATCACGTACCCACAACGACACAATGGCAAATGTTTGTCCCATCGGGACAACTGTTGGCTATTGTCTCAACTGTTCATACGAGGTCAATACAGGGACATGAGTAGAGAGACAACGATTGCGCACAATAGTTAGCCTCGTGTGAACCCACTTTAATACAGCTCAAATAATTACGACCAGTTAGTACTGTTGTCCAACATCGACATAAGAGACCTGGTCCTGTTCTTCTTTTTTTTCCATTGTTTATGAACATTATAACTCTACAATACAAAGGGGTGAATTAAGGATGTGTTAAAAAAATAAATTATCATGTGATGCTTAAACTAAAATTTTGTGGAGTTTATTAACTTTTGGAAAAATACATTGTCGAGGAGAGTCGTTTGTGTTCCATTTTGTTCGGATTTTTGGGGATTCTATTCCTCCGGTCACTGAATGGCAACAGGGGGTTGTATTATATGCTGCAATCAGTTTCGCTTAGCAACATGCTGAGTTCTAGTATTTTGGACTAACTTATAGCAGGAGACATTTTTTTAAATCGGATCGCAGGTATTTCAGAAAGGATTGATAGTTTGGAAGAAGATAATAATTCTTCTCAAATAAATAAATCGGAGAAGGAAAACCTGCAAGCAACAATTGATGCAAAAAGATTCGTACTACACTTTTAAGAACAGAACGCATTGGAAGTTTTTCTTTACCAGGCTCTGATCAGATTTCTGGATTCGATTCATAACTAGGAAGCATTCTCTTCTTCTTACTTTATATATATATCAAGAAAGAAAAAAAAAAAAAAGTCCACTGAATATGAGCCGTCATTCCGCTTCGAACCGTGTATGGTTTTCAAATAACTGCTCTCCCGAGATAGGCGAACGTTCCGAAATCGCATCACGTAACATACGAACGAATCCACTCGGCAACTTTTCAAAACCAAATATTTTCGGTCCCACAAAAAATATTTGAAAAAAAAGGGGAAAGAAGAGCGAGAGGACAGCTCTGTACGCGGAATACCAACGACCGACAAGGACAGTATGGCCCGCTCTGCTATTTGCCGCTTCCTATATCATATTTTTATTGACTCCCATTGCCTCGGAACCAATCAGCGGTCGACATCCGCGGCCCATAAAAACCACTACCTGCAGCAGCAGAGAGATGTACTCATGAAGAAAAATGAAGGGCTGATGCGAAACAGTAATGGATGCGAGCTCAGTAGGCGAGCGGCTGCAGTGTTGAAACGCTCAGAATTATTGTTATGATTTTTTTTCCTCCCATCGGCTTGGAGAAATATAAAGGTAGTAGAATGCGCTGTTATGTAAACCCGATTCTCTGGCGAGTTATGGAGGAGATTTAGATACGCAGCAGGGATGGCAGGTGGCATTACAGTAAAAATTTAAATAACCATGTGGAAGAAAAAAAAAAGAGAATAAAATCTCAATATCGAGCTCGCGAGTAGGTTTTTTTTTATTTTATTATTATTTTACTTCCAAATCGAAGCAAATAAATCTGTTGCGCGCGCCTACTTTGGTTATGGTACGTTAACGTGTGATATTTGTCAAATGAATTCCTGGAGATTTCATAACTTTATCTGTGACAGTTGCAGTCAGCATTCTGAACGACGTTTTGTAAAATTTTCACATTTTTTTACTTCCAAATTGACGCAGTGTGTAAGGCAAATCTGTTGCACACGCCTATTTTGGTTACAGCACGTAACGTTTTATAGTTAGTTGCGTGATATTTGTCAAATGAATTCCTGGAGATTTCAAAATTTTATTCGTGATGTTGGTTTTCTTTGAACAGCTGTAACTAAAAGGAATTTTGTAACAGAACAGATCATGGGATCCAATTTTAATTCTTAGTATTATTTGTTCTCTGATGTATCATTTCCTTGCTGTTACTGAATTTTCTGTTTGCAGATTTCGTAAATTTTACGAAACATCGTTCAAAATGCTGACTGCAACTGTCACAGATATCTGTCAGATTCATTCTCTGAAAAATGATTGATAATACTTTTAATTCAATTGAAAAATTGGTAAAAGGACCTTTTACTGATTGATCAATTGAAAAAAAAAGAGGCCTTTTAAAAATTCAAGTGCCATTTTAAATTACTAAAAATTAATCATAACTTTATTGCTAAACTTAATATTTTATATAATTAATAATTGAGGAGCTAAGGTGGTAGACAAAACGGTTACATAGCAAATATCGCCCGTAAATAATTTCTAATCCATCTTGAAATTATCAATGATACCAATTTTATTTCCATATAGCGCTTTTCTTTAATTTTAATAAATTCTATTGATAAGAGTTGAGTATTATTTGTAACGATGTTAGATAGTTGCAATAAAATTCAGACTAATTTCATTATTTCGTCAAATATCTTACAATTAATCTGCCACTATAATCTCGAACTAGGTGTTAAAATTTCGTTCAGTTCAGTTTTATCAGTATTTTCCAAAAATAAATATATTGTTGGAATGAGGAGGGGAGGGTGCGACTAAGTGTGAAATTCGGTGTAGAATGAATAAGTCTTAAAGATATAAAAGTAGCAGAAATATCACCAGTTCTTTTTGATCACATAAATCTCTTTCGTTAGTGAATCTGTAACGATTTCATCCTGTTAATATAATGAGCGTACTAGGAGAAACCAAAGGGAACGCCACTCCTATGACGATATTATCGATAAGAATACAATAATCGCAAATGGAAAATAATGATTTGCGCATTTTATGGATGCCTAGGAAGTAAGAACTAGATAAATAATAGCTGCAGCATACTGAAATCGGGTTACTTGTGGAAATTCATGTATTCGATGGTACGCATTGATTGCAATGATTCCCACCGGTGCGAATAGGATTTTGGATAATACGCATTAAAGCAAAAAATTCTTTTATACACTTGGAGGAGTTTAAAAGTATTCCCGTCATTTTGGGTGCAAAATCTTAACTTCTATTTTAGAAGAAAGAAAAGCTAAGACTTTTTTTTAATGTTTTAATTAATTATGGTAGATTATAATAAAGGTCAATGACTTAAACTCAGCTAACTGTATTACTTTAAATTTAGATTGATTCATTCTACTCTCCCCTTGCAGACGATTTGTAGTGGCCGAATATATAAATACGAATTTTTGTATGAATTTGTATGCTGTTCATCCGATTGCGATTAAACTTTGCCAACTTACTGATTATACCTGCGCGCAGGCATAATTATTAATCTAATACATAAATGAATTTTGGCTTCTTATTTTATGCGCTGTCGTATTTTTCATCCGAACTGTGGTAAAATTTGGCAAGATAAATAGCATTTTTTTCTATAATTCCTAATTAAACAAGATAGCTATTTCAAATTTCAGTTATTTTTCCTAAAAATTACTTTAATTACGGCAGCAACACGTCGAGATACCAGCTAATCGCTAAATTTTTCATTTTTTTTAAATTTGTAGTCGATACTATATTTCCATTCCGTGAATTTGTATCGATCCGTTTTTGGTGATTAGTTCTAATATTAGTGTAGTTAATTTTTTAATTCATAGAATTTAGGCTTGAATTGTTTAATTTTAATCTTTATATATATATATATATATATATATATATATATATATATATATATATATATATATATACTTTTTAAGCACTACTTTCTACTATAACTTTCGTTTCTATGACAGTCAAATCTGAGATATTAACAAAGTAACTGCCTATAAAGACTGGCACATCGTGTCGTACACATGTATGCAAATGTATTCATCATCTTGTTGATAGATGATTAAATGTGTAAAGCATATCAAAGGAATTTCAGATACCAGTTTTCCAACAAAAAAGCGCGGGAACACGCGGCTCATTTCGGGAGTTTTCAAATCGAACTTTTTCGAAGAGTTAGAGCGGAAAATGTCTCTTTAAAAGCAGAAGAGAATTATGGAAACGTCGATTAAAAATCGCTTAGCGGTGGCGTGCTGCAGTTCCACCGTTACCAAGAAGGAAAAAAAAAAATTACCTTCGGAACACATCAACGTCTTAACTGATGCACACATAAATAAACCTTCCTAAAATAATAGCCGCTTCTCCTGTTTGTCTATCCGTGTTTACACAGTTGCGGATCTTTGAAAGAAAGTCTAAACGAAATTGCGTTTGTGGTGGAAAAACGAGGTGGTGAAAATTTAGAATTTAGAAATTAAAAGCACCGTCCTGTTTCGTGATCATCTGGTCTTTGAGAATTAGTGAACACAGCAGAGGCAATATGTCGAAATGGTACACCTGCTCCGGTTTAATTTTGTAACTCACTGCGTCATTAGGGGGAGGGATGCGATGTCAACTATCAGATAATAATGTGAACTCCATGAGAAGCTTTAATCATATGACTGTGTAGTCATGGGAATTTAAATTTATCAGAAATTCGAATGATTTTCATTTAGTCATTTTTTTCAGGACAAGTTTAAAAAAAAAACATTTATCATTATATGAAGGTATCTGACTACGTTCGAAGGAAATTTTTTGAAAAATGGTATTTTTATAAAACTATTTAAAACTTCGGGTTTTAGATGAACTTACAAAATATTACAAATACTATTTGAAAATATATTTTGTGAAATAGGAAAATGGGTTGTAAATTTTAATGAAATTGAAGCAAAAAGGTTAACTGTACAAATTTGTAATGCAGCAATCCCCTTTTTCTTTGAACCAAAATCTAAGAAACATTTTCAGAAGCAAAGAAGTTACGGGGAAAATATACTCATATATACCCTTTTTTCCCTCCATTAGTTTACAACTTAATTTTTCTAAAAACACCAATGTATGAAAAAGTATTTCACCAACAATAAATCTTTTGGTTATTTCACTGCCAATATTGTTTAAAACAAGCGTTGAAATTGTTATCTAAATACCCTCTATTAGTTTTTGAGATATCACGTGAATAGAGGAGAATTTTTATGAAAATGAAAGTTTTGAGAAAATTGAAATTAAAAACACATTTTAGCTGAAAAAAGATATGTGACCCTGGATGACGGATGAGGCCTTCCTAGAAAAGATAAACTTTTTTGGAAAGAGGAAAATCTGAACAACAAGAAATAACAATTTTTGAAAAAAATCGCCAATGGGGTCGATACCCAATGTTTTTAACTTTGTCGGATACCTTAATAAAATAATGAAAGGATAAAACGTCTTTCTCTGTCATACTGAAACGGATATTCGTATTTATTAAAATATCGGAATTAATGATTATTATATCCACATAGATTAATTTAGAAGTTTGTAATAACCATGTAGTATTTTTTTTAAAAACATAGCATTAAAATATTGTTGGAAAAAAATTGCATTTTCTATTTTTATAATATTATTTACGGTCACGTATGATAAACAAAACAGGGTGGGGAAAATTTTGAGGTGTTTGTGGTTAAAATTGAGCTGTTAAGATCATTAAAGCTGACTTAAGATCTCAAAAGCTTTAAACCTCAATAAGTGGGAATGAAATATCCCGTACGAAATAATATTATTTATATTATTATTCATTTTTATTATTTGCATTACAGTTGTCTCACACAGCTCTTATTCAGTTCTATATATCCAACCTCAAGATAGCATACAATTTCAAAATAGACCACAATTCACAGGGGAAAAAAATCTGTTGCCAATGGCAGCTCAAATTGGGAGACAATATTGCGAACGTTACGGGCACCTAGTTCAATAATTTTGCTTAATAAACTTTAAAAAACTTTGCATAACTGATACTTTCCCACCTAATTTCGATGTCGAAATCATTCAACTTGGATTCATTGATAGTATAAAAATTCCAGGAATCTCATCAAAACGCATTTAATAGTTAATTTAACTCTCTTCCATTTCTTATCTCCACTCTATCATTCAATATTATATAAATATAGATAATGTTAAACCTCTGTATTGAGAGGGGAACCCCCCTCCCCTTTAAAATGGGGCTGTCTGTGAATGTTATCTTCATAGGAATACAAGTCAGATCTCTGCCCTCGAGTACTCAGGGGATCCTTTCCCTCAGAAGCTACTGCACCCCTCTATCTACGATCTCTTGGAATTGGTTTGAATTGGAATTCAATCTAATAGGGTCGTTGTTGTTTATTGGGTTTTATAGGCGCAAGAGCACAATCCTAGGGAGATACGCAACAAAATAAATCAAAGTTAACAGAAAGAGCTAACAACAGTTAACTAAGAGTTCACAGAAGATGACTTGGATAGAAATAAAGCGGGAAAAGCATTCAAAACTTGACACTTTAGGCATGGTAATTTTTCCGGGAAAAAACGCAAAATTTATACATGAAACCAGATATAAAGTACACGTTCTTCCTGGGCAATCACCATTCCGTTTAATTACGTGGCGAATCGATAAATAAAAAGGTTTTCAAGGAAGAAGCCTCTTTTTAAATTCATTAAAAGGTAAATACACTTTTCTTAGCGTAATTATGTCTTCACGCCGAGTAATCGAGCGAAGTAGATAAAAACGGCCATTCATATTCGCTTGGGAATTCTGCACTTTTCATTTGGTTTTACAAGAGGGTGATTATAATATTTAAAAGAGCAAAGACATTTTAGAGAGATGACTTTTTTCTCTTCCCCGCTTTCATCTCGTGAAATACTTTTTTTTTCCTCCGTTAGGGGGCCACATTCTCTTCAGGGCGCAACTTAAGCGGGGCACTTTTTATTAAGATGATTGGTGATTTCATGAGAATCGTTCTTTTTAATAATATCGCGTATGTGCCGCGAACATTTTTCAACCGGTAAGAATTTTCTTCTAAAAAAGGGCCATCTGGGCGAAAAAAATTATTGTTATCCATTTATAATATTACTTGTTTTTGCTGTATCTGTTACGATCATATTTCTTTTTAATTAGTAAAACTTTAGTTAAGTGCTAAGTGAATACGGATAATTTTGGTGGACAAGATAAAGTGTTGCGCGTCCTTCCACCTCCCCTTTGAAATAACAAAAATAACAACAAAAAACAAAAAACTTTTTTAAGGTTGTCAGTTAAGATAAATTTTGAGACGAATCTAACATTTTTTCTCCACTTAAATTTTGGTTTTGTAGGAATGAATTACCGTTAATACGGTATCAAATATTTTAGTTTGTTGTCAACAATCGATTGCTGGAAATTAAAAAGAAATTTAGGATTTGATTTTTTTCTCTCTGTATTTTGAAGTAGCAGTATTCGAAAGGAAAAATTAAAATCATTATTTTAATTTTTATATCTTTACTCTTAGAATTGACGGAATTGAATATTTTTCATAATTTGAATTATTAAATAAATTCAATAAAAATTCGAATCCATAAAAACTTGATCAAGTACTGTGTGCAGTATTCACAATTTTTTGTATTAAATACAGTTTGAAAAATTCTTTTCCTTATTCAGTACCTTAAATTTTAATATGAAAATTTTAACAGTTTTATGGATTAAAACGTAATAACACACATTAAATATTTTTTATAAATAAGGTGAGAATATTTAAAGTAAAAAATTTTCCATGTCTTAAAAAATAACGACTTTAGAGATAAATAGTTAATAGTAAGAATAAAAATTTAAAAAAAAAACAATATGCAGTATTTTAAATACAAAAATTGCATAGTAAAATTCATATCTAACATAATAAAAGTTTTCAAAAAAAAAATTAATAATTATTATTGAATTTTTAAACAACAATTGTTTTTCTCATAATTACTGAGAATGATTTAACATTAAAAAAATAATCATAAATACTTAGCTTAGAATTAACCAAATTAAGTTGAATATTTTAATTCCATATTGATTGAAATAAATAAAGAACGCAAATCTCATTCATCTGGAATAATTCAAATTCATTTATATTATCGGAATATAAACAAACAGCCACATAAATGCAGTATTGTTCAACATATTTTAGAGAGTAAGGAACCTTTAAAACAGGATTGCGAAAAATCATCAGAAAGCGATGTTTACAAGTTACTACAAAATTCTAACAATACAATATCTCTGCTACTTTTAGCCCCTTTTTTTAATAACTTGTTTTCCAAACATTTATTTCCCGTTTTGTTATCAGCTTTACATGGCAAACAATTAAAACACGTAAATATCAGCTATTGTAAATGAATGGTAAGCCACGATAAACATGTTTTTTAAATGCTGTTAGTAAGAAAGCAAAGATATAAGCGATTATCTCTTTTTAAAAAGCATCCTTCTCCGATTTGAATTTGCTTTAGAATACATTTATTATACGATCAGTGTGCAACTGATTTTTTAGTGGTAAGTGACCCATGTTATTTTCACAAATAGCGTATAAAATTATCACTATTTAATCCTCTAAAAATGTTTATAATTTTATATTGGTATCCACCATTTTGATTCCAATAAGATTTTAGATATCAAAGCGATGCATATCAAAGTTTCTCTGTCAATTGTGTTTACGAAGAGTTCATGAACATAACTGATCGGGCTTCTCACTATTCAAGACGGTGCATCATTTTGACGTTTTAAATATTTATTTTTAAATTTTGATTGTTAAAAACGCCTACGGATTCATTTTTCAGGGAAATTCAACTCAAAACAATTGTTTTTATTTATTTTTTGGCGTGACAAACAAGTCTATGTATCCATCGAATTAATTTTCCGAATGCAAAGGTTTAATGCAAACTTTCTTGGCGTTATGAGTTAATCAAACAACCCCTTGTTTTGACTTGGTGCATCTTAAATGTAATGTACCTTGATGCCGTCACAGTTTATGAAATAAGATCTATGCCATTTTATTGATGTTCAAATGAAAAGGTACGTGCAGCGAGCAAGAGACCCCCCCCCCTTACACGACGGTTCTTCGGTGGAATCGAGTCCCGGACCTGAAACTCTGCGGTGCCGAAGCCGAGACCTTACCACCAATCCACCGCGGCCCCCAGGAATTCTGGGAACAAGGAATCACTCGGGTCATTAAACAATGGGATCGTTGTGCTCAGGCCTATGGTGTATAATTTGAATAAATTCTTCATTTAAACCCACTCGTTCCGCACCTTTTTATTTCAACACCCTTTGTATGATTATGTACTGATTAAATAAGCATATAATTTTTAAAAAAGAATTTTCTATTATAGAAAATTATAAACTAGAGAAAAAGGGGGGGGGGAGATTGTCAGGAACATTGTTAAAATTTGTGAAGGCATCTGTAAAAAATTTAATTTTGGAGAGGTTTTAACTCGACCAAAAATGATTGATGAAATACTGAAGAGAAGAAGCCGAGAAGTGCTTCGCGGCAGAATTCCGATTGAGTCGAAATAACCAGTTCAGCTTTTATGGAGATCATAAAAACACTACTTTCAATTTTTCTTATCGCTAGCTCCGGAGAGCTGATAGTCTGTTTGGTAATAAATCGCAGAGCATTTAAAATTTTACGCCCATATTTCTAATGCATACTTGAGTTGAATGTCTGATGTTTTTTGAGGAGTTCTGCTTTGTGTGGAAGAGTTTAATTAGATCGCATTCGAAAATAGGCAAAAACTACAATGTGTAAGTAGAAAGGTACCAAATTTCGTTTTATTCATGCAAAACCTAGATACAAAGGAATGAATTTAAAACTCTTTTCTTTTAAAAATATTTCAGCGTATTCACATTCAGAGATTTCACAATTTAATTCATTGGCTACAAGCTACGCAGAAATATAGTACAAAAATGCTATCATAGTTAGTAATGGTTGTATAGCGATGTTTCTATGTGTTAACATATGATATCAGCTACGACTTATCTTGAGATTTTTAGATTTCAAACATCATATTTGAGTTGTATGATTAAATAGAAGAAAATTTTAAACTTTTATTTCATCCCAAGAGGTATAATTTACGTGCAAAGATTAAGCAGAAGAATTACGTCAGTCTACGTCGTGACACAAGAGGGGTAAAAAAAAAAAAAAAAAAAAAAAAAAAAGTTTTTAAAATGAGAAAATAATAAGGAAAAAAAAAAAAAAAAAAAAAAAAAAAAGTCCCTTTTAGTGGTTTTTAAAATGAGAATATAATAAGGACATATATATTGACATATGTAAATTTAAGATACGAAAGTTTAGGCATTAGGGATTTTTTTTTTATCTTTCCGCTCAGAGCGTGATGAATTTACAGTTTTTTGGAACGTGTTAAAAGTAATGAAATAAAAAAGTAGGAAGATCAGGAAATTGGAGAACATTTTAGTTAATATGGGTTCAATTAAGATAAAAATTCGGAAATGAACTGATATTCTGATTAGATTCCAAAATATCATTATTACATATATATTTATATACGATTAAGTAAACTATTTGATGGTTTGTTAGATTTAGAGCATCTAACATAGTTTTAAAAAAAATTAAGATTTTTATCCGAATATGAAACAATCCTTCGTGTACATAAAGCAAAACATACAGTATCAATTAATGCAAAAATTATTAAATTCTTGAATAAGTTATAGCAAATCCTTTGTTAATCCCAGATTTCATTAGAAAATATATGGACTCATATGCTAATTTTAGTGATGGGATAAGAATCATCAACCTTCATTTTCATAAGAAATTTCATCATCAAAATAACACAAATTATTAATTTTTTATTTACCCAAAAACCAAGTGCTAGAGTCTTGAACGCTCTGAGCTCTCAGCACTTTCGAGATTTCAGTTTGGAGATATGATCAAAAGAAATCTTGGTACTTTGTTTGAAATGAAACAATCGCTTGAATGATCTGATATTGGCCTTGTCTGAACTACGGTAGACTTAACTCTTTGGTGCTGAACCAGATTATTTATTTTATTTATTTATTTAAAATCTTCAGCTATCCGAACGCCCAACTTTTGTTTGAATATATGCATGAGCAACAATTTTTGAGAGGCCTAAAGATGCATCCAACATTTTCTGACTGCGTTCGGAATGAGAGTACTTTTTCGCTGCTCATGCCTTCATGGGCAATGAGGAAAAAAAGAATTTTACTGTCCATCTAGGAGGCTGCCTCCCATACGTGCCAAAACCACTTCTGAGAGCAAATAGCGATGCAGATTTTCGCAGGCTCGGATTTCTCCCCCTGAAGTATCACTTCGATATCCGGCGAAGTCACGTGACGGGGGGGATGAAAGCAGTAAATATTCCGCCCGACGTGACAGGGCAGAGAATGCTGAAGACGAAAATAAAAATATATATCATTTTTTTTTCTTTCGGACATGAATTGGGAAACGTTGGTCTTTGCACACAGTTGTAATTCCGAAGAAACATGAAAATAGTTAGGATAAGCCTTTACGAGAAAATTTTAAAACTGTAAGATATGAAATATAGAAAGAATTGCAAGAAAAGCATACTTAACTTTCAAATGAAATAATTAATTCGCAAATATCATTTCAAATATTTATATTTCTTATGATATTCATAATTTGTTTCCAAAACATACTAAAGTCTGACTGACTGACATATCACTGACTCTTTGAGTTGCTTGAAAGCACACAGATGATAAATACTGATCGCCGCTACAACAGCACAGTGCTAGAGTCCTAAAGGTGACCACCGGCCACGGTACAACCCTCCCCGTAGGAAGTACGTTCCATCATCCATAGAAGTCAGAACCCCACCTTTTCGTGTACCCTTCAGGGCGGCGACAACCAACCATCATGTTAGAAGCTTCTCATACTCAATTCGTGGTTGTCCCTAGGGGGTCCAAAATATACTAAAAGGCGGTTTTAGGGAGGTGTCACAGAGTGTTTGAACTCAAGGTTCTTAACCTCCATACATAGCTAGTGAACAGAGTAATGACATGGCCGTGGGATTACTTCCTAAGTGGTTGTGCAACACAAATCGAGGATTTACTCATAACAATTAATCGGGAAAAAATAAATAAAAAAATCGGAAAAAATTACTAAAAGTTGTTTAAAGTCAACAATAGGGAAAACTCATTTTTTCAAATGCTGAAAAGTATGTATTGTAGTTTGTATCGATTAAATACATCAGATAAGACACGTTAAACGTTTGCTTACTCAGGTTTCAAAAAATCCTCGAAATCCTCAAAACATCAGCTAAGATAAAACAAAAACATCAGTGTTATTTATTGAATTCATTAATAGTGATAAAAGGGAAGTAATTGGAGTTAGGGGATTTAAGACCCCAACCCTTAGATGTAACATGAAAATTTTAATTTAAAAAAAATTGAAATTCCCCTACTTAACAATAAAAACAGAGAGTAGATCCATTTTCTATCACGTTACATAATTAACATTCACAGTAGAGAACTCATAATTCAAAACACGAACTCGCATATGCACACATACTCGCATACCAATGCATACAATGAATAAAATGAAACGAGAAAATGAATCAATGCGACATTACTGTAATTGTCATATTATAAATTTTATCCATCTTATTTAATAATACAAAAGTAATTCATTACATTTTAAAACATACTCCAATATCTTCTCATTGAACCTAACCTTGGAATGGAAAGCGAAACAGCCGAAACCCCATTATTCCGTACATAAACGTCACCCTTTTTTTCTTCCAACGCATCGAATTGCCCATTTGTCTTGGGTGCTAACCGCGGTATCCAGACGATAATACTTTTTTTTATCCCCAGTAAGAGTGAAGGGAAGAAGGGCGAGCCCATGCTCATGTGTACCTATTTACACGCACACACACTACTCACTTGTCCAATAACAACACAATATAATACTACATTGTTACAGCGTTCCTTTTGTGCTGGGGAAAAGGGCCTCGTTATGGACCTGCATTTGTGATGGTCTGCCAATTAAACGTTGCGTATTCTCTCTCTGTGGACGGACGCAGGTTGCTGTTATCATT
Source organism: Argiope trifasciata (assembly GCA_026543055.1). Classification (NCBI taxonomy): domain Eukaryota; kingdom Metazoa; phylum Arthropoda; class Arachnida; order Araneae; family Araneidae; genus Argiope; species Argiope trifasciata. Next base: position 815,875 of record JAPMOQ010007727.1, on the reverse strand, counting down.
AGGAAAAGGCATGTATGGGGTGAAGACTATTAACGGAGCGACGTTATGGTTGAAGGAATAGGCTGTCCAAAGAGGGGGGAAGAGCACGTAACACCCCGAGCAAAAGCATCTAATAAGAGAGTTTGTCTTAGGATTTTCAGCTGTACGTATAATGCATGTTAATGGCCGGGGAAGTGAAAGGTTGATTTGAGTCGTTATCCCCGTATTTACGCTCGTGAGCACACGTCTCTTGTCCTGGTGGGTACCTCCCATCCGCGAACGACGGGTGCTTTGGAGAGGCGCTCTTTGTGCAGAGGCAGTGTGGCGTTGCACACTGTAATTTGAACGTGGATCGAATGTTGGGCACGCATTTTGTGGCATATTAAGCAAATCCAGAAGGAATACGGGGAGGAAGAGAGGCCCATTATCACGCACGCTGACAGAGCTGGAGGGGGTTGCAGGTCATTAAGAAATCAGTGTAATAATGGCCGGCGATAAAAATTATGGTCAGTGATAATAACTGTGATAAAAAGCACTGTTTGACAGTGCTTTAAAAGTGCAATCGATAAATGAACTCCTTAAACTCAAATACAACTTGAAAAGATGTTGGTTGTGTTTGAGACTTCGCAAATTAAGTTTCTTGGAATTATTTATACTTTTCGGGTTTTAAAAGAATGAATGCGAATAAAATTATCGGAAAATAAAAAAGAAAAATTGGAAGAAAAATTTAAAAACTCATTCCCTCATAAATAATGTTCAAAAATTCCTTTAATTTATTGTTAAACCAAACCGAAGATATTAATATCATAACATGCGAACTAAAGATTATAATATATTTAATCCAAAAATATGGAATATTTTAAATATCTTCAGTCTGTTCCGATTCAGGAGAGATTGTAAAAACATCAGAAGAGTTATAATTTTGTCAACTCAGCCATTATTTAAAACATTGCGCAATATATATTTTTAATTCTTCGAAAAACTCATGTTTTCAAGCAGTTTCGTAGCCAAAGACAGAGAAAACACTTTTGAATTTTTAAACTTCGTTTTTTTCCCATCCTGAAAGCATAATTCATGTAACCCAGGTAGCACAGTCTGTTGTGCAGTATTGTACTATGATATATGATATTAAGCAGTATTAAACAATAATTGATCAACATCATATACAATATTGTACAGTATTTGTGTGCTACTACGGAAGCAAGAAGCGTTGAGGATGATTATCCCCATGATTATATACTATGCGTTTCGGAACGTAACCGATTTATGATAGAGAAATCTAGTTATCTAAAAAAAAAAAGCTTGGCTTGACATTTTTTTTAATCCCTTCACTCGGGAAGAACTTGTCGATTTCCGTATTTTCAGAACTCGCATTGCATTAATTAAATAAATCAAAGTGAGATTGGGTCAAGAAATAACAGAGCACTTTAGAATGATGTTAATATGGGCTAAATTAAGATAAAAACAACATTAATTAGGATTTAAATTAGATTTTAAAATATTACTAATATATATATATAGATAGATAATACATTTACGGTTAGGAAACTCCCTCCCTAGGGAGGGAGTTACCTAAGAAAGTATCAACTTCGCATACAATCACGTGTCTGAGACGCGCATCGAATGATTGAATTTTTAATCTACAATTAAGTGAAAAGCATTAAATAATTTGGAATTAAATGAAGTCTAATGAAACATATTATTAAAGGAATTAAAATAACAGCGCCAGTTAGGAAGCTTCATTCGTCATTTAATTAGGAAGTATAGCAAATTCGAATGTCAAGTGTGTATATAAACTCTAGACTGCGATCCGAAAAAAATGTTACAGGATTGGCCAAGGATCCTTCGCGAAGCACTTCCACGGCGATCGACGCAGGAACTTGGAGCTAATGGAAACGGCAGGAAACGTGGCAATAAAAGCGAATTAAGACCAAGGTTAACGCAGCAGAGGGCCAATTTCTAGGAGTTGATGCTTCCTCGTAACAGCCCAGAAATAAAGCTCGGCGCGGCAGTTAAACTGCGGGACGCACGGACAACATTATGCAGAATGCCGCATTAGCCGAAGGGGGCATATCAGTTAGCCGCGCTGAGTGATGGTCGTGCATGGCCCGTATAAATTATGTAATAATGATGCAGGTCCCTCCAGTGTTGTCCCATCTCTCCGAATGGTTACAGTTATACAGCCATACTCTATTAAATATCGATCACAATAATTCGAGGGACTGACATTATTAGAGATATTCTATCCTAATTCTATTCTAGTCTATTCTATCCTATTATCGGTGTATGTATGAACATAAACTTTACATATTTTTTATATAGTGGCGTTGCATTTTTATTTAAGGTATCCGACTACGTTCGCAGGAAATTTTTTGAAAAATTGGATTTTTTAAAAAACTATTAAAACTATGGTTTTTAGATGTACTATAGAATTTATAGAATACTATAAATTTAAAAATATTTTTTGAAAACGATCACAGAATTGCAATACAACAATATTATTTTTCTTCGCACACCAGTTACAGAATACAATGGTGAGTGAAATGAACCAACATCTAAGAAAAATTTGTGATGCAAAGAAGTTATGAATAAAAATATGCGCATATATGCATTTTTTCATAAATTCACGATTTAATTTTTTAAATACACCTGTAAATGAAAAAACCAACAATAAAATTGTTGGTTCTGTCCCATATCATTTGAAAGACGCGCTGAAATGTTTATGTGAATACCTGTATTAGTTTTGCAAATATCATGTTAACAGTGGAGAATATTTATGAACATTAGAGTTTTGAGAAAATGGAAATGAAAGACAAATTTTAGCTGAAAAAATATGTGATCCTTGATTATAGGTGTGGCCTCCCTTTTCCTAGAAAAGAGAATCTGTTTAGGAAAGAGGAAGGACTACATGAAATAATAGTAAAAAAAGAAACGCCCGTGTGATCGATACCCAGAGTTTTTAACGTAGTCGGATACCTGAATTCAAGTCTTTTACCTATTTTTTGCTATTCAATTATTTCTCACTTTTTATTCATCAAAAATATTCCCAGTGAATATCGAAAAAGTGGATCACACAAGAAAACATCATTGTAACCTATCAACTTAACGTATTACGGTTATCTAATAGTTTTTTTTCCCCACAGCGTCAAGAATTTTCAGATGTTACGAATTTTTGCAGTGAAATAAAAAAATAAATATAAATAATCAATGCTTTGGGTGTAAAAAACATTCCTTTAATTATAAAAGTAATAAACTGAAATTTAAACTTTACTTCGCCTTAAGTATAGGTTTTCCTTTCAATTTATGCTTTAAATTTTATTTACTGTAGTCGTCTTTGTAATTCTGGTGAATTCTATTTGATTTTGCGCTGTAATTAATTTTGATCTTTTTCTTTTAACATTTCTCTCTCCTGTAACATAAATATGTCCATGTATGGCTTTCAGTCCATTAAACTGGATAACCTATAATTTAAAACTTCTCCAAACCAACAGATGCGCTGCCCTGGGTGAGCATTGTGTTCGATTTCCCACGCAGCAATTTCAACATATCGGGTGAAAAAATTGCCCCTTTCCCTTAGCAGATTCTTAATCGCCTAGATATATGGGAATTTTTTTTTTTTTTTTTTTTTTTACTCATTTAAAAATTTATCATCATTATATATGCACTTTTAATTTTAAAAACTGCCATGTTGCTAAAACCTAATGGATAACGGCCTTCAGTGCACTTCAGAATTACTATCTCGTCCAAGAGGGAATATAGGACAGACTCGGTTCACTCGCAAGCACCTACTTATCGGTGACAGAGCACCTATGTGCTGAACAGAATTTACAGTTCATCACATTTTAATCGAATGCCCTACTTTTAATATTCATCGAAACCAATTTTTTCACTCATCACCCGTAAAACACATTTATTGGGAGAGAGCCATTTTTAAATTTTTATATGCTATTAAATTTTTACTATGCTTTCAAATTCTTCACGTGCTTTAAACATTTTTTTTTTTTTTTTTCATTTTGAATACATAATCACGTGCTACTGTTTCAAGCCTATTTTGACTATTTTATTTTGTTTTCATGTTTTTCCTTGATATAAATTTTTAAGAAAGACTATTTTTAAGAAAAAAAAATTTTTAAGACCTCTTCTTTAACATATGGATGGTGCGGTTTAAACAACCTTGACTCTTATGCCAAAAATATAATAAACAACCAGCCAACTAATCAACAGAAAGTATTTTCATACAAAATTTTGAACGAGGTATTTCGATAAATCTCCACGGTTCAGACCTCTCTGAGACAGAAAAGCATGTTTTTGGAATTTGAATGTCAGTGAAACGACAATTCAGCTAAACAAATGAAATGTCGCAACATTAAATTAATAGATTTTTATCAAACTTCGAAAGGAAACCATTCAGTAGAAGCCTGGCGGTCCAAATACAAGTTAACGCGATAACTATAAAAAGAAGAGAATTGAAAGGATCCTATTTGGCCTGCAGATTCCATATAAATTATAGATATCTATCAGATTTTGAATTTAATCTATCAAAGAGATAACTTAAAAAACACAATTGTTTAAATGTTTCAAATTTGGTACATGATCTTGCCTCTACAAATGTACCAATTTTGGTGGCTCGGAACCAACGGCCGGAAGAAAGAAGTCAAATATACATAAGTTCAACATTCCATTTCAACATACATGCTTGTGCAATAATCAAATTTCATCAATCAGTCGCCAAAGATCCCACACTAATAGGCTATTACTCGCGAATGGCATACAGTCAATAATGCACGCGAATACAAGAAAATTTCGGGGAGACCATCCCCGCTGGTTTTGAGAAATTCCAGTCGGGGCCCTCTGTACCAGAAACGAAAGTCAACCTCCAGAAAGGTCAATCTTTTTTCGGTGCTTCCAGGTCGTAAAAACTTCAGCGCCAGTCCCCGGGAATCCCGCTTATCGTGCTTCAAAAGATAAGAGATCAAAACTTAAGAGCTTCATCTTATTCCCGCATATCTATATACACAGAGATATCTTCTTAAAATTACGATGGAAAAGATGGGTGTAAAAACGAACTGAAGAAGATTTTTTTTTAAATATTTTTACTGGCGAGATGCTGGCAATAACCATAAAACTTTACACGTCATTTATTCATAGGATAGAGAATCCTTTTTTCCCCCTCCTTACCAGCCCTTTACTTCAGCAGTTTCAATTCAGTTGCTAGGTCACGGTTTTAAAAGTTTTTTTCCCTATCTGTTGTGTTAAGATAACGACTTTGGCGGCACGGTTCGATAATGTAGCAGCAGTTGGATGACTGTGTTGCTTTACCTTCTATGCACTTTCCGCCCCTTACTTACTTAAATTTGACCCCCCTTTCTCTCCGTAGTAACATGAGACACAAGAAAAAGTTCACTTATCATCGCACTTCATGAAGCTACTGTGACATTATGCACAGTACCTTCCAACTTTTCAGTACCGCTCTTACCAGAGGAAGGAGGTCAAATAATCTATAGAACCAGATGTCATGTTCTGCTTTAGAAGATAAGATGGGTCAAGATTATTAAGCTATTAAAATCGGAAGATTTCAGATCTGCATACGTGCAGTGAAATGAAATGAACCCTAATGAATTTGTGAGACAAATTCTAATTGGAAGTAAAACCAAATAAACTGGAATATTAATTTATTCTGGTCTTTTACCGCATGCCCTAGAGAAGTGGTGTATTTATTATAATACAGCAGATTCATTTCATTTTTGATTGCTAAGGAAGACCATACTGTTTAAGGTTTTAGAAAATTTCTGAAAATAACCTAAAAAGCGTGGATATTTCATTATTACGGCTGGCAACTCTCGAAATTGTTCATATCAACCTTGTTCATCATTTTGTAATATAAGTTACAAAATTTTCAATTCAGTTTTTATCAATGACCGATTGAAATTGATTTCGCTAAATGAAAAATCAAAAGATAAAATCGATTCTGCTTGCGAACATTACAATCAATTTTAAGGTGAAGAGACTGTTATAATAAATTATACAAATCTAACTAACGGAGGCTTATGAAATTTTGTCTATTAACTTACACTGTTAGGAATCTAAATATTTTTATTAATTACTAATGCAAATCTAAACATAAAATATTGTAAATCACAAAAGTATCACAAAATGTTTCCATTATTATTTTTTCATCATTTTTCGATTGAATTTGATACATTTTACTTCGTCCGTTAAAACAATCATACTAGTTCTTTTTTATTATTATTTCTTTTTATGAGCAACGAGATAAAAATGCTTCAGATCAATACGCTGAAAGTCTCATAAAAAGTATAAGAAAGAGAATCGCAGAAATTGTATTAACAACATCACTAAAAATGTTTCGAATATTAAGAAATGATTTTTGAAGGAACTTTCTTATAAAAGCAAGTTAGGAATAATATTAACATATAGAATTATTTTAGATCAAAATAACTTAATCGTGTCAATTAAGTAAAAGATTACATAAATTAACTGTGAGAAAAATAATTTCAAATCGATAAAAATTTATAATTTGGGTTAAAAAAATCTTCAAGTTTGTATACTAACATAAAATACACCGTGAGCGTCTCAAAGAAAAATGTTCTAATAAAAAAAATCGACATCAACAATCTGACAATTCGGAATATCAAACTATATAAAAACTGCCAAACGCAAGAAAGGCTGCATGAACAACATTGTATGCACAGTAAGAATCGAAAGAGTTCTGTTTAAAACACGGCTTTTTCATCGTAACTTAATTGAGCTATAAATTTAATTTGAAATTGGGGAAACAGGTTTGTTCTCAAAACGCTATTCCTCCGAAAGCTGTATTTTTTCGCAACTTTTCTAAAATAAAAATCTTTGGAAAAGATGACGGGGAAAAAATCCAGCTGTGTGTATGTGTATAAAGGATACAGTCTCTCGAAAGGCATAATACAATGAAGACAGAAAAAGAAAGATAAAACGGTAAAAACAGTCAAAAATACTTTCTCTTGAAAGAGCGAAAAGCTAAATTTAATAAGGTACTTCGGTAAATTTTGGAATAGGAACTGTTTCCGAAAGAGTTCCCGAAGATAAAATCGCCGCCTTTTTTGGTGCAAGCGAATTTCATTTTTAGAATAATCTTTACCCTCCACCCCCCAATTCACTCCCCTCCCATCTTAGAACGTTTACTAACATATGAATAAAAAGAATATTGATAATAAAAAAAGCGGGAATGCAAACACATGTGTATGAAAAAAAAAATCAAATTTATGATGTGGCGTATATTTCTATTTAAAATTGAAGTAATTTAAAAGAAAGGGGGAAAATGCAATAATAAACATTCTTTTCATTTTTAAGTCAAAGCCCAATTGAAAAAAAAAACAAAAAACACCTCAAACGAATTGCTCGACTTAAGAATCTTCTGTCACATAATTAATTATATGATGTACGTATTAAATTCTGCTGATTTAAAGAAGCGATACTTCTGCATTTTCCCCCTGCTCCAATTTATTTACTTTTAATATTTTTCTTTATATTTTGTTTCATTCTTAATGAAGCGCCAACCGATTCCAGCAGAATCCGAACTCCCTAACATTAAAAAGAGAAAAGAAATGTCAGCGGCAATACTGGCATCAAAATGAATATCTTTATTGAAGTATTGTAATATCGGAAAAATGCTTTATTTTTTTTTTTCTTCCGAGGGGAATACGCTGCTCTGACAGTAAATCGTTCGACAAACGTAATTATTTTTTTATCCAGTTAAAAGAATTCCCCAACTGTAAAAAATAATACATTCGAAGTAAATAATACAATGCATTTGCAGGAGTAGTGGTGTAACATTGTCTTCGAGAAGAAGAAAAGTAAATAAAATACGGAAATCATTTATTTTATCTCTCTTTTTTTTAAATGATATTTTATTCACACTTTAATTTTTTAAATTACATTTTTTCAGATAAGTGACATATTCAGAGATGTGGGGGAAAAAATCGTTACCTTTTCTGATATTTCTATTTAGAGCTAAGATGTCGGCAGCAATTATGGGAAATTAGATAGTAAAAACGATAAAATAATTTCTGATTCAACAACAAATTAATCATAATTTATTTACAGATAAAATATCCTTTTTTGTCTTTGCATAGTCGTCCTAATAAATTTTTCAAGCTAATAAAGACTTGAAAAATAAACGGAAAATTTACATTTTTTTTTAAATTAAAATTTGAATAATTTAATTTGAATATTTACATATATTTATAATAGTTTGTTTTTTAATTTAGCGCTAGATTAGTTAAAATAATTAATAATATTTTGTAATAATAATAATAATATATAATATTTTGCTAATAAATAATATTTTGTCGATATTTATCTCATTAAAAAAATCTGGTAAAATTAATCTACTATGAAATTGTGTAGATTCATTTTTAGTTAGTTTTTATTGAAAATTCAAATTCTGACAATTTAACTATATCGTTCAACCTGATAGAAAAATTAAATATGTTAAAAGTTCCAATTTGTCCATATAGTTTTCATTGTACATTCCCTAAGGTCTCTTCTAAAAACACCTTAAAAAGTACACGTCGTTCATATAGGTTACGTATTTTGGGAAAGTATACGATCTGCCGTAGTATACCGAATATACCGAAGTATACGATCTTATATTCATATATATTGACGGCTCAATGATTATAAAGTTCGTCAGTATAAAACACATCTAGCCATACGATTGATGACAAGCCATTGGATATTATATTATGTTTTTAGGTAATGTGTATGTATACTGTTCTCCTTCAGGGGCTTATCTTCTTTAGGTCGGTACGCGTGTCCCGATCCCGAGGTACTCAAGAATCCCTTGAAATCTTTTTCTTTCCACTTTTCTCTCTTTCGACTCCAATTTTTAAAATCTAATAATACTGTTTTATCTACTTTTACCATTTTTTAAACCAATTTGTTTTTATTCACTTATCTATTATCCTTTTTAATTTTTTGAAGGTACCTACTATTAATTTTTACTTCAAACTGTTTCTAGTTCCAAAAATTGTCGCAATTTTAACTTGAAATAACTTTACATTGTCTGACTAGGCATTACCAAATCTATGGCCTTTGTGCCAAAAACCTAAACTTAACTCATCATATACTATTCATCTCAGCGATGACCCCTTTCCCACAGTTCTATCTCACTAAGGGGTGACACACGTGCGCCATTTCCGGAGTTTATTTTATTGTTAAATGTAAACATCTCTCACCTCTATTTTACCGAATTAAAACCTATCCTAAAGCATGCGCAAAGGAGGCTTTTGGAATCCGTTGGTAAACAACATTTCGGCTGTTACAGAAATGCGTTGATTGAAATTAAGAGAGGTATTCCTTTAATATTTATCGCATCTTTTAATCTGAATGTTTTATGGAAAGCTACTCAGTGTCCTTGCGTTTGATCTACCATTAAAAAAATTTTTTTTCAATGAAGATTCATCCTTAATTTTTATAACTCTTTGTGACAGGCGGAGGTAGTTGATTCCTTTTTCTCCCCCACCATAAGACCTTTTTAGAAACGAGCTTAATGCATTCAAGGGGGGAGAAAAATTATCGTTTAGTTGACAACTTCAAATGCCGCCTTTAAAGAGAGGCAAAATTCGAAACACCCTTGTTAATAGTTGCCACATAAAATCCCTCTACACTTAGAATGGGATAGCAGTTTAAAATACTGCTACGGCAGTAATTACGATAAACGTCTCCTAAAGCATAAGTACATATATGAATCCAACTCCTTCCGCCGGGATAAATAAAGGAAAGGAAAAAAAATGTATAATTTTTTTAACGAAAAAATCTAGGTTTAAGCTCAAGTATTCGAAAGAGCATTAGCGGCAAGGGGGAGGGGAGAGAAAGGACGGGGGGGTGTATAAATGAAAACCAGGAAGCATAAAAATGAAAAGCAACGGCAGCAGCAGCAAGAAATGCATAAAACGCTATTTCCTTAATGGTGTTTTTAAAAACTCCCGTGACGAGAAAACCATGTTACGTGTGCGTATTCCGACGTTGTAACAATGCGGCAATTAACTCACTCAGTTCCCTCCCCCCCCCCTCTCGCACATTGAGGGCATCGAAAAGTGAAAATGCATATTTGAGAGCATTAACTAAATACGTTAGCGGAAAACGAAGTGTCTCTTTTGCATAAAACATATCCCATTTGTAAGGTTGTACTGTTTTTAACGCACAGCTTCCGAAATAGAGAGCGAATTAAAAGCGGGGGAAAAAAAATTACACCTTTCTAAAAGTGATGTAAACAGTAACGGCAAAGGCATTGTGTAATTGCTTTTTTTTTATATTTTTTTTTACAATACTTCTAGCTAAACTTATCTGTTCGTCTTGGGGATTAAGTATGGCATAAATATGAACGATGACTGCGAAAACCATTTTTATGCGAGAGAAAAAAAAATGCATCTTTGATTATCTTATTAGAATTTTATAAATAATTTAAACCGAAAAAGAATGAAAAGATAGTAATTTCTGAAATGTTTGGCGTTCATGCGTGAATTTATATTGTATACCTGTTATCGTGCTAATCAGTATCAAGGTTAGATGAAAATTGTTAGAAAAATAAATAATAATAATAATTTGTCTATTTTTTTTATTTCCCAGCATAATTTACTCATTTCGTTTCAACGAAATTAACCACACTATAATTATATTTTATGAAGAAAAAAACTTCTGAAGAATTATTTCCAATAGGTAAATAATAATAAAAAAATCATTCAATGAGATTCATTCTCCCGATTACATTATCATAAATATTTAGACTACGCTCTTTGTTCTGAGAAATAGTATATATATTTTTTCTGTTCCATTCAAGCAATTCAGAAAGAAAAATGAAATACAGAACAATTACTTATTTTTATTTGTTAACATCCCTAAGCTCTAGAACATTCGAATTAAATCGTTAAGGATTGTGGAATGAAGACAGCATTATTAAGCAAACTAATATAAAAACCTACAGAAACCAAAATAAAATTAAAAAAAAACATTGTTTATTCTATCTGAAAGATCGTATCCATCTAATGCAGACATTATTAGAATTCAGACGATTTTTTAAAATCCACGCTGAAGGAAAGGAAATTGCTTAGCAGCATTACATAAAAGAAAATTAGGAAAAATATTTAAATTTATAACTGCTAGCAGATGCATAAAATCTAATAAAGTAGATTTAGGCGTCTAAGGTAATTAATTCGTAAAGGTTCTAGACTGAATATTAAAACTGAGACAGAACACATATCATTTAGTGTTGTTGAATAATTAATAAAATTTAACTATTCTTAGTATTAAACTGTCAGAATTCAGTTATATAAGAGGAAAATAGACGAAATTGATAAAATAATTACTGAAACAAATAATGTCACCGCTTAATTCAGATAATATACAAAAAGAGCAATCAGTATTTTTAAAATCATTTTATGTAAAATCTAACAAAATGCAATAAAAAATATATCATTTTTAAAAAAAAAAAACTAATTTTTAAAATTTTTTTAGCAAAATAATTATTTACTTTCAAGAATTTCCTTTCTGAAGTGTGCTCAAATGTTAATAAATATGTTTCTTTAATTTGAAAATCCAACTTCTTTTTCAAATTTTTTTTAGAAATGCAGTTTAAATAATTAATTCTAAAAAATTATAATATTGAAATCTCTATTATTATACTGCATAATTTGAAATGCAGATAAGCATGTATATATCATAGTAAAAGCTTTAAAATCAATAAAAATTTGGATTTGCGAAATTACGTTTAAATTGCTTTTACTTTATGGCATATAATATATAAAAGTAGACATGCAGCACCTATTTCATTTAATCCTCACAGGTTTGAATCCCAATTCTCTTGAACATTACGAAGATGCAAAGCAAAAAGAGTTCTAAAAACCTTCCACACAGAAGACTCTTTTTCAGACCTTTCAAAGATCAAGGAAACAGAGAGCAAGTCGTTGAACAGAACAAACACCAAGTCGGCAAGTAACATTTCCTTTGCGTCCGAATTCCCGCCTTTATTTTTCCACGCCCCCTTCACTTTTTATTTCAAATATATATATTTTTTCTTGCAATTCTTAAATAAAGCAATTTATAGCCAAACGACATCGATAAATAATAATGCGAAGGAATTGGAAGGCGGGCGGATGGAAAAAAAAGAAAAAGAAGGGTGGTGGCAGTGGGGAGTGAGCAAGCATCACCCCACCCGCCAACGTTCGAGTACCAGAAACGTGTGTGTCCATATTTTATACGAGCCCCCGAACTGTATGTTTAAGCAACCTGTCACGCTTCACTTCTTTACCGATGACAGTTCGAATTTTGCAACTTGAGATGAAGGGGGGTGAGAGATGTGGGGTTTTTCGAAAAAGCGCGAATAAGAAGTTTCAAGAACAAAATGGAGGAAGACAGACCAGTGATACAATAATAATAATAATAAAACGAAGAAGTTCCTGTAAAAAAAAGAATAAAAAAAACAATACAAAAAGAGAAAGGAGAGGGGGAAGGTAAGGAAAGAGAGCATTTGTCAAGACGTAAATGGAACCTTTCAAATCTGAAGAAATTGAATTTTATTCCCGCCTCTGTGTTCTTTTTTGTGTCCACCCCCCCCCCCTCCTACTAAACATGAGTACAAGTTGGAAATTTTCTTTCTGTAGCTTCTGAATAAACGATTTTTTTAGCGTAATATTTACTTTTTTTTTTTCTTTCTAAAAAAATTGATTGCATTATTTAATGCAAACAGGAAGGGGTGGGGCATGAGGAGAAAAAAAAAAGTGTACCTAAAAGAGAAAAGGATGGGTTGTTTCAGATGATCGCCTTATGAGATAGAGACGATTGTCACGAAGCATGGGGGGCGGAGGGGGGTATCTGTCGCAATAATCGAAATGTTTCCGTTTTCAATAATTTTTTTTGTTTAATGTACATCAATGAAGATATTTATAAATGGAACTGGAATTGGGCATATAGTTTTGATCACAATTAATCAGACATTAAAATTAAGTCAATTTTAATAAGTAAATAATCTATTTAAAATATATGTTATGAAGAAAAAAAATTGTATAAATTATTACATCGTTACAATTATTACCTAAAAATTTAATTTTTTTTTTATTTTGTATCGATTAAAAAGCTTTCTAAATCACATTAAATTTAATTAAGAAGATAAATTCAATGCATATATCTTTAAAAGAATTGATAATTTAAATATTTAATAACATAAGTGGGGGGCGCATTCACTGTGGACATAATTTTTGAGAGAAAAAAAATCCACACTTTTAATTAATCTTCTTAAATAAAAAGGATTAATATATTACATTTTAACGCAAAAAAGAGAAGGAAATTTTAAAAAGTCACCCTCACAAGTAGAAAAATGATTATATCTGGCATTAAAAATAAAGAAGAAACATGATCATTTTAGAAAGTTTGAAGTTAGTATCCTTTCTTAAGAAATTGTTATGTAAAAAATGAAATATAAATTGAAATTTTTTTTAAAAATCAATTATAATACACTTTAGTTATAAGGAGCCTGAATTTAAGATTTTCATAATGCTTGCTGAAATTTGCAAACAGACGATATGAAGCTCTCTTCTGCATTGCAATTAATTAATAAAATTTTAATCATATTAAATCCACACTGAATTAATTTGCCTCTCCGATGTTTTTGTAATATTTCCCAGCATATTAAAAAAATTCATAGATTATAAAGATAAAAAAAATATCAAATTGTATCAATTTGCTAAAATAGTATTATTCTATTACGGAACTTCGCAAGTATCTCAAAAATGTTTTTCCCATATTGGATACCATTTTGCTATCAAGGCGTTTCAACTGTTTTAGTTAAATTAGGAATTTGAGTGGAGGTATATCAAAAATTCTGAAATAATTATGCTGCAGAATTAATCAAATATCAAAGAATTTGCAAAATATCGTTTGGAATGAACAGTCATAAGCAGAAGATAAAATAAAAATATCACCTAACATGTACACTTTTTTTTTATTTACATAGAAAGGAAAGAACGATAATTCTGAATGGCAAAATAATCAAAACTTTTTATTTTGATCAAGTACATTCAGTGAACATAAAATATCGTTTGCCTTCAAATATTCTTATTTAAAGTATCGTCTGCCTTCAAATATTTTTTATTTAAATTCAATTGTTATTATTTTAAATTTTTTATTAATTATTTATTATTTAATTGTTAAATATTTATTTAAATTCAATTTACAAAGTGAAAAAGCTGTAAAATTAAATAAAAGCAATTTAAATAAAACCTTTTTTGTTCGGTTTCCTCCCCCCATGATTAACTTAATAAATGAGCTAAAACTTAAATCCAAATAAAATGGATACTCTGCGTTATTCTCCTACTCTCCCACGGACGAAATTACTCACTAAAAACAGTTCTTTTAATTGCAATGTCTCTTATATTATACACTTCTGGCATGGCTTTACATTTTGCATTCATTCATTAAAAGTTGCAAAAAACTTATCGCCTCGCACACCGGGATCATTTCAGTGCAAGTTTTCGTGAAGTTAAAAATGTTTCATGGAAAAACATCCGACGAGAAAAAGCTCGCTAATTATAATAACCCAGAGCATTCTCACACTTTCGGAAATCTTCCATGGAACGTTTAATGACTCTGTCAGAATTGAACGAAAATGAAATGTAAAGTTAAGGGGAAAAAAAGTCGAAAGTTACGTACCCATTAACTTAAATTACTCATTATGGTTGTATTCATTATAACGACAAGCGTGATGCTCGGTCTCTCCACGGTGTTTTTTTATTTCCCGCCACCATTCCATTCCTTCTTTGCGGGGAATGATTATGTAGGGGGACGGTATTTTCGAGGAAAGGAACACGTGGTAAATGTATGTAAATGAGGTTTCGGAGTAATTATTGTCACAATTTGCGCCAGGGCTGCTGCATAGGCAAGAGCGTCACGCTTGCTTTTCCAGAACACGGACCTTTTCTGGAAAACTTGGGAAGATTCAAAATGGTGCATGGCGGAAAAGCGAATGCTAAAATGACTTGCACAGAAAAGGGGATTTTAGATAAGACGGTGGGTTTGTAATGGGTATTATAAGAAGCAAAAATTTAGTACGTTTGCTTTCATAATTTTTTTCCCTTGATTTCTGCTACTCATTTCCTTCCCCCTTTCTTTTCTCCTCCAGAGACTATCAAGATTTGAATATACAGTCAGTTTTTTTTAACAACTTGCATTACGAACTCTTTTGTGTTTCATATTTTAAATACAAATATTAAAAATTTTCTTTTTACCATCTTTTCTTGAGTAGGTATTAGTGAATCGATTTTGATACTGTTCCTAATTTGCACTTTAAGAACACAGTTGAAATATCAAGACAACATGAGCTAATAAGCATCAAACTTTGTACAGTTTTATAATTTGTTTATTAAATGGGAATTTTCTGGATTGATTGTTGGAAGTTGGATTTTTTAAAAATATGAAGCTAATTCAAAAATAGCATCAAATTCCCAGCCCAAAACGAAACATAAGACAAATAATCCATTGTTTTAAATATGAATGCTTATGAAATATTTCTACAAGATCTTGAATATTTTAACACGTTGACTGCCAACTGCGAGATAACTCGTATATTGCGTTCTTTTCTAGAACAACAGCCACGAGTTATCTCGTCCTGTGTTTACTTGTCATTTCTGTGCAGCTACGAATAAACTCGTAGTATATCAGTGCTCATATCGATAGACGGATTCTGGGAAAAGAACTAAAAATCGATGCTGGCTTGCAGGAACAGAAAATTTATTAAAAAAACGAACAAAAAATATAATTATAAAAATTAGTGTCATTTTAGGCCAGATTTCCGATAACTGCCGTGTTAAACAAGTTCTTAAGGCTTTTATCAAAATTTGCTTAGTGACGAGAAAATGATAATTATTATAGTTTATGTTCTCCAATCTTTTACAAAACGGTGTCCTTATTCACGAGGATTGGAAACATTTGCAATTTCGGAAATCGGGACATTATTCTCTGTCTGAAAACTTATATTAATACCTGTTTTCCATTTAATCGTTGCAATGCCTTTTATTTGGCAAGTTCGGACAACCTAAGTAGCAATAATCGTTAGTTATTTCATAATTTAAAAAAAAAGAGAGAAAGAAAATTGGAAGAGGTGACATGGGGCTAGGTCACATTTAAAAATAAAAATTAAAAAAACCGGTCAATCCTACTACTACTAACCCTTTACAAAAAAGAATAGTTAGTTAAAAAAAAAAAAAAAAGAACAGAGAGTGCGGAAAGAACGGAAATGCGTGAATGTAATGATAAGCCCCGTTCTTTTCTTTTACGCTTTCGAAGGCGTTTCCGTCACTTGTCGTCCCTCCGCCTTTTTGCGTCAGGAAAAGACGTTCAATTACGGGCGATGTGATGACAATAGCCGCAATTTCCTCTTACCTCAATTTCCGCGCCCAAGAAGCCTTTCCTCTGACAGGCCTTTCATCCCGCAGAAATAACGGAGTGGAGGGGGGGAGGGGGAAGGAGTGGGTGGGAAAGAAGAATATATGTCGATGCATTTAGCTCCACCACAACTGACATTCCAAATAAATTCTAGAACGCAATATATCACCGCCATTCCCAATACCTTATTGTTTCCAACTATTATCACAATAGCAAACCTTATAAAAAAGAGAACCGATTGTTTTGTATGCAAGAATGGGATAAAAAGGTACGGTATAAGTAAGAACCAATTACAAACAACATTTTATGAGATACACTGAGAGATAAATAAAGGATTCAATCAATTACAGGTGAAAATATATGATTTTTTTTTTTTTTTTTTTGAAACTGGTTAAGTTCTAGATAATAATAGTCAATAAAATAATCTCAGTGATAAAATTTTTCAATAAAGGTTGAATACTCTGAATGCTGAACGATATATTTATTCAAAAAATACCGAATATTAAAAGCATTGATTAAAATTCGATCATTACTTAAAAAAATATATGCAAGAACAGCGCTTAAAAAATGTTTCGTTTTTAAACTTTGTTAGTTAATGAATCAAATTCACAATTTTAATTGCACTATTTTCCGGGATTAACATAATTTCGCAAAATACTATTCCTATTTATTATTATGATCAATAAATTTAATCAGCAAACAACTTATTATTTCTTTTAGGTACAGACAGCAAACAATCTTTCTGTAGTTAAATATCCATAAAATTTATCATGAAACGAATTATTATTTTTTAAATATAAATGTTTAAAATTTGATTTTATTAACTGTAAAATTTAATTTAAAGCAGAGCAGAATTTTAGAATCAAATTGAAGGAGCAATTATGTATTTAACCCTTTCAGGGGCGGTGACATACTGTATATGTCACCTTTTTACAATTTTTTTTAAACTAAAAAATCGTTTTGAAATAGCTACATAAAATTTCCTAACGTTTTTTAAGTCTTTATCTTGCCAATAGACGGCAGCACTAGTATTAGAAAGTATTCTTTTTCCCCATAAAAAATTCAAGATGGAAGCATGTTTTCATGTGATGTAAATTATCTTCATTTTATTCCGATAAACTTTTTTTTCGAATTCCAAATGATCATTTTTCTGTGTCATTCATGTTAAAAAGCGTCATGAACCCCTAAACCTGCTTTCATTTAGCAAAAATACCTTCTAATTACGAGTTGAATTAGGTGACATACTGGGTATGTCACTGCACGTTTAGGGCTTGAGCACTCGCGTAGTTGCCCAACGATCGGCGCAGGCATTCGCCTCTCCTAAAATGTCGGTACTCTGTCATCAGATACTCTAAAATGTGGTGGAAATAATAAATTTTTTTTCTTGTTGTTTATAGTAAGTCTGGTCAGGAGGGAAAATAAGGGCTTAAATATATATTGTGTGCTAATATTATCATAATATAAAGAATTTTCTAATATAAAAAGAAGAAAAAAATGAATATATTTATTGAATATATTATTATTTATTGTATATATATTTCTCTATATTTCAATGCATTTCTATATTTCAATATATTCATGCTAATAGTATCAATTAATAAAAAAAATCGGTTTCGTAAAAAATTGTTTATATTTTTCTATGTATATTACGTCGCGGTTTTTTTTTTTTTTTTGCATATTTTTATAATAATATTCATTCTATTTTTCTCTATACATTCTCCATAGATTAACTTCAATAAAATTATATACATTGTGACATAATTTCTTATTCATATATATTTACTTTTGTGTATATATATATATATATATATATATATATATATATATATATATATATATATATATATATATATATATAATAGAAAAATCAATATTTGAATAATAAAAATAAGTAAAAAAAAAACGTGAATTTCGGGCAAAGTCAGAAAAAAATTATTATAAGTATGCATAACCTCAATTTATTTTATATTTAGAATGTTTTAAAATGTGTTTTGGATCGTAATATTATATAGGTGCATATATGTACATTCGCTCCAAAACATGTTCTAGGTGTGCGGTGACATACTCCATATGTCACCTACCCCCAGAAGATAATCAGATTTAAATAATTGTTTCGAAAAAAAAATCATTTTTGACATAGTGCCCCTGAAAGGGTTAAACAATCCGAACGTTGTTACGAACATACGTTGAAACGAACATTTACTAATGAGAAAACAAAACTTCTTTATACAAAAAAAAAAATAATAAATAATATCTTTAATTGTAGAGCAGGAAACTTTTTCTAAAAATCTATAAACAAGTTGGCTTCAACCTTTATTTCTTTTAACACGAAGGACACTTTTAATGAATTATTATTAATGAATGAACATTATCTTAAACAATGTTATACATAAGAAATAGAAAATAGATCGTACTTCGATGTGTCACATATGGAATTACGATCATTATTACCTTGAAAACGGCAATAAAATCAACATATTAATTTTAAAAATGGTGGGTAAACGATTTTCTTTCTCAAAAAAATGTCAATTTTGAAATACAACTGTTAATCTGCGGCGAAAAAAAAAAAAAAATCCGAAACGCACAGTGACCGCAAAGTATTCCGAGTTTCAAATGAAGTTTTAACGAGAATCCTCAGTGCAGCAAAGGAAAGAAACTAATGGGCGACCGGGCTGTAAAAATATTTCCTTCCAAAGCATCCCCGTTCTCTTTTTAAATGCCAAGTACCGGCGCGTTTCGTTTTGCCTTTTAATGGTCTTTCATCCGTCAAACAACATCACGGAAAAAAGGACTTTACTCAGCATGCAGCCGGGCATTTTATTTTATGACGCTTTTTAGAGGCCTGCTACGCCCATCAAACGCATCTGAGTCGCGTGGTTGATGGTTTCATTAAATGACGCCAGTAAAAATAAGGCCGAAAAATAAAGCCGCTATCCTTGCCTCATAAAACACTAATGCTGAAATTTATTTGAAATGATCCCACATCGCCGTGCTGCTATATAGACGGTTCGAATGGTCGGAAGAAATAGCCGTCGCAATGGGCTACTAAAAAAATAATAAAATTGACACAGTGCGACATTTTTTTTAAATCGATATGATTGCATATGTATAAAATATACGATTGATCATTCAACACTAAATGTTTTATATATATATATAGATTGAAAACAACAAGTTTAAGCTAACTGACAACCAATAAGAAATGCAAGGGAAGGGGGAGATAATTAAGAAATTTATATAAGATGCATTTGTATTTTGCAAAACCGAACTCTAAGTATTCGAATGAGTGGTATTCTCCATATGAGTAGGCTTAATAATTTTTATATAAAAGAAGAAGAAAAAATCTGAGAATGTATTTTAATCAATGTTTATATTTATTCACTGAAAATAATCAGTTTTTTTAGAAGAATTGAAGAATTATTATATCAAGAATAGAAATAGAATCAAGAATAGAAATTTTTAAGATTTCTAAAGAAAAGAAATAAAAATTCTAAAGAATTTTTATTTCAGATATATTCATTCCATACTACGTTTCTTACACTTTTCAGTTAAAAAGTTTTTATCACTCAGTGTTCTGAATAATAAAATTTAATTAAATAGTCATTTTTAATAATGATACGAAATATCCGACGATTGTACGATAGCCATTAATTTATTCAGTATTATTATTAATGGAGTTTATTGTTGATAATCAGATTTATCAGAATATCAAAGGTAAAACAGATGAAAATGAACTTTTTTAAAAAAAAGTATCGCATTGTATAATCACTTTTATTCTGGCATCACTTGGCATTCAGTTTATGTTGAAGTTTGATAACGAAAATGTTACAATTGAAATTTTATCACACAATACATGCAACAAAAAAAAAGCACTTAAGACATGGTTGAATACGCTCAAATAGATATTAATCAATTTAAGGTCGACATAAAACGTAAAAGGATTTTTAAGAAATAATCAATAGAAGTAAGTCCAGCCACTTCTTAAAAGTCACAACGAAAACTTAGCTTACAATGGAGTTTTATTTTAGGTCCCAAACCAAGACCTCTTCACGTTGTTTTGATAACTACAGCAGGAAGTTGCTCTTTCCAATTCAAAGCAATAAAAAAATAATAAAAGCCGACAAATGAAAATATAACAATGCAAACAATACCTCCTCAACGTTTCAAGAAGCCTAAACAATACGAGATGTGTTTATAAACTGTCATTATCGTATGCATCGGCGGTACCTTCCCGCCATAATCCAGCTGTCCCGTTCCATGTTCCAACAACAAGCCTTTTGCTTCATATCCCCCAGATGAGAGGATAGCGGAGAATGGGTTTAGGAAATTGCGTGATAGCAGAAAGGGGAAAAATCATCTCAAATTTTCTTTCCTTGGTGGAAAGCGCACGACAGTCTTTTTCACAAAAGAAATATCTATAATGACATATTCATAATGCATCACGCATCAAGAAATTACAAGACATCCAGACATGTAACGACTTCGGTCGTTTCGTTTCAACCAGTAATTACAATAATGGACCTTTCCCCTGCTGTAATGTCACAGCTCAAGATAGGGGAACTGCAATTCATTATTGGCCGGCAACGACGAATCGGGCGCGTTAAGAGAAAAGAGGAAGCTGTGCACAATGGCCCGTTTGCAACTACTTCCGGACTCGGTTCGAAAACGCGGTGCCTAATTAAACGGGACCCTTTGAATACAAAGCAGGAATTGGTTATCTGCTGCAGTACGTAGAATCTTTGTTTCTGCTACAACGAGGGCCGGTAGGTGATTAAGTCGCTGGCTAAAAATATCGTGCAAGAATCGTCATCAGAATTTGGGCAGGAGCCTTATTTTTTTTGTTTCCAGTGATGTAGTGCATGTTTTTAGAAGAGAGGGGGGAAAAAGTAATGGAAAATTAATGCGGATATTATAATTAGAACAGTTTTGTTGCTGTAAGAAAATTGGCTTTAGGATTCTATATTTTTCTTTAAAGCTGAAAATTATTCTTTTGATTGATATTAATAATTCTCAGATTTGGACATTCACCTTTAAACAGAAATCAATGATTAGAATGAAGTGCCAAGTTATTGTGATTCTTAAATAATAATAATAAAAAAGCTTCTGTAATAGTTATAGAGTGAAACAAATGTACTGAAAGAGGGGGGGGGGACATTCTAGGAGAAAAATATGATTTATAGGACTTTTGTGGAAGACTTGATTACACTTTAATATATTATTTCCAATATAAAAATTCTTTGGTGTTTTTTCTTTGTACACGTTCCTGCACACATAATTATAAAGTAACTCATAAGTATAAGTAAAGTACTCATCATCAAGTGTAACAAATTTCAAAATTATGCTGTGATGAAAAAGGAAAGAAAAGTTTAAATCATCATATTAAAAAAATTCTAAGTGACAATGGAGGGGGAAAAAATGCAACTTTTTATATCGATTTTGTTATTCAGCCCCTGAGAAAAATAGAAAATTTAAGTTGCTATATATAAACTTCTGAAAATTGAATAGCACAAGGAAACAATATGAAATATTCTTATATTTCTCTTTTTTTCCCTCTGCTTCTAATTTCAAAAATTAAAAATACCAGTATTTTTATTTACTTACTCAAGCAGCAAGTGGTCGTGCCTTACAATGGTGATGAATCATTCTATTTATTTTTTTCATTCTATTTAAAATCATTCTATTTAAAAAGTTTGGTGAAGTTAAAACATAATATTTGAATCTTTAAACAATTCATATCTTTTTATATTCTACAATCATTTAACAAGAAAAAGTAACCAACTCTCTCCTTGCTAATTGCCTAGATAGCAATGTTTTTTTTTTTTAATATTCCTTTAACAAAATAATAATAATAAACTAAATGAAACAGACTTATCATGTTCACTTTCTAATTGTATTATTTATTTGTTTGTATAAGGGATTATTAAATAATATACTGTCCTATATAAATAGTTTTCTTTAAAAATAAAAACAGAACTAAAAACAAATTTTGCCATCAAAATAATTTGATATAAATTAATTTTTTAGTACTTTAAAGTACATAGTTAATTAGTATAATGGTGCAAGTTTAATTCAAACTACATTCTGCTTGTTTTCCATTTTGTGACACATACTTACGATTAAAATCTTAATCTTCTTCTCACCTTTCATGTTCTGTATCATATGTTAATTAAATATAGTAATTATGTCCTAATTAACAACCACCAATTAATAAATTTCTATAATAGTGTTTTTTATTGGTGGCCATTTTAACTTCAGCTTAGTGATTTTTTAAAAAATTATTTCATTTGGAAGAACAAATAAAATTCCAGTATCATTGAAATCATGCTCAAATTCAATGATTTGCATCACTGTTTATGTTAAAAGATTAGTACTCTCCTACACAAAGAGTATTAATAAAAAAATAAATCGAACATTATTATTTTCTTAATATTTTAGTCATGTTATTAGAACTGCTATGCCTAGCACTGAAGGTTTTGCATTCTACATTCTCTTACCTTTATGGAGTTACATCCCACTGCTGCATTATTAACACAACCAGAATCTCTGCAGGCACAGTTCTTACAAGACAGCATGTGAATCCCCTGATGTGCATCATTCCATTTAATTCCATTTTTAAAAATTGAATTTAACATACACACAATAAAATAACTTAACCTTATAAAAATCTCAGAAACTTAAGTAGTTCACACACAAAGAAAGTATACTATTCTTTATTCATTCCTGCAAATTAAAATGGTGCTTTTTTTTTTTTTTTTTTTTTAAGAAAAAAATATATATATAATTATAACTGCATAATAAAAAGAAAGGAGAAAAAACAATTAAAAATTTTTAAAAAGTCTAATCAGGATTGTTTACTTAAAAATAACTTTCAAAAAGGTTATTGCATATACGTTCTAAATAACAATAAATAATTAAATTACCAGATGAATAAAATAAAACTAAATAATGAACTAAAACAATATATTTGCTTTTTAGATTGGTAATAATAAAGAGAATATGAAATATAAAATAATTTTTTCTGAAATAAATAATGATAGTAATAGTTAAAAAGAATTTTTTGCTAATATATTTTTTTGCATTTTATTTTTTAGAAGAAACTACTATTGCTTGATACCAAAAGGAAAAGAATGAAAGACTAGTAAGTATAAAAATTTCCTATCTCATCTCACTTAAGGAGAAAGCTGTTGTAAATAAAATAAAATAAACACTTTTTTAAAAACTGTGTGAATAGCTTCATTATTTCATATTTTATATAAAATTTTAAAAGTACAAATGAATTAAAATTATTTTATTCATTTACATATTTTCTGATACTTATTGTTTAAGAGTTTTTTGAGCAAATAATAATAATTCTTTGTTTTGAAATCATTTTAAGTGAAATTTAAATTGTCATTTTAAAGCCAAACATATTGTTAAAAAAATGAAAACATACTAAAATAAAAACTATTTGAAAATAATAAGGTAATAAATGAAAGGCAAAATAAGAATTTAAGCCAGATTTTTATAAGATATACAAAATAAGTAAATTCTAGATTTTATTTAAATTTCTTTATTGACATAATAAATTATTAAAATATTAATCAAAATATGAATTTTCTTCCCCCATTTTATATCTCTCTCTTTAGTGTTTATTTTTCAGCAAATTTGTCAGTTATGAATTCAAAATTTATATTTTTTCAAACTGAAACGTCAAAATAATGTGCATGTCTTAAATAATTAAATTGTAATATTTCATTCATATATTTAAATATACAAAAGGGAGAAAAATGTTGTTTATAAATACAGCAATGAAAAAAAAAACTAAATATGAATTTATGATTAAAATATGATCATACTTAAACTAATTAAATACAGTTTAAAACTATTTTTAAAAATTGTAAGTAGTGTAATAACAGAAATAGTGAAAAATATGATTATAATTAACATATTGATAGCAATGTTTAAATAACTAAAGAATATAATTATATTTTATAAATAAAAGCTTATCTGCAAAATATTGATCATGATAGATTTTTAATTTTTTAAGTAGTTAATAATTTCAAAATATTTTAATGATTACAATTTTATATATCCAAAATCTCCATTATAATCAAAATTAAAGTTTCATCGTAACACAATGTACTAATGTTAAGTTTATTTCTTTCATCATTTGATGACAAACTTAAGAATAATTACAAATAATTAATTAAATCAATTTTAAAAACACTTTTTAATTTCACTTAATATTTTGTTTAAACTTCCTTTAATAAAATGTTTTGTAATAAATAAAGTTTAAAAAACTACTCACACTAAGTTATATATCACAAAAACTTTAAATGGAGAGATTAACAAAAAACATTTATGGCAACATTTAACATATCAACTTAAAAGTATACTTCTTAACAGTATAAATACTATGAAATGATTTATGTAAATATTTTGAGTTAACTTTTAAAATATCTTCAAAATTTATTTGACTATATATAAGTAACATATAAGTAAAATTAATTTAATGGTCTTTCTAATCATTTACTAATAGTCTTTTTAATTGTTGTTAAAAACAAGATAAACAGCTGTTCCCAAAAAATTGAATCAAACATTAATGTATAGGCAAGAGGTAATGAAAATAATTCATTTAATTTAATTAAAACATTAAAGCTATTAACATTTTGGATTGAAGTAAGAGGATAAATTCATAATTTATATAACTTATATGCTGGATATAAAATAAAATTATATATTTACTTAAAATCCAATATAGTTTCATTAATCTCTCTTTCAATTTATGTTATCTAGTGAATTTATCAATTTTTGAGATTCTTCTTTTTAAATGAAAAATAAATAGATAAATTGATTTATCCTCCAATATATATCAAAACAAACTAACCATTATCAAATAAACATATATGCACTCATAGGTATATTTAAATATAAAAATCTTTGATCCAGAATAAACATGTTCATTTTCCAAGGAAATAACACATTGCATTTTCTAATGTAAAATGGTACAATATTTTGAGTTGAATTTGCGTGAAATGAAATAATTATAATAATATACATTTTGTAGTCAAATTGTTATAATCACTTGAGATTCATATGCAGAACATGTTGTTGCCACTAGAGATCAAGATAGATATAGAAAGGAAATGCAAGACATATGTAACATCAATTGCACTAAATTACCAGCAAAGAAATAGCAAAAATTTCGATTTAAACTGAATTTGAATGTGAGGATTACTACCCAAAATTTAAAAAAGGGGAAAAAAACTAATGTGAGGTTTGTGGTTATCACTGTCTATGGAATGTCAAGAATGACGAGACTTGTCAGAGTTGTACATTCAAATAGAAGATGTATAGTATTTGAAATTGCAGAAAATCTTAATCAAAGTGCAATTACAAGTCTTTGAAAGAATTGCGTATCACAGCAACTAGATTATGGAGGCCAAAAATCTGTTTGAAAGCCTCTACTATAAACCTCAAATAAAACAAGATGCATTTAATTCATTAAGTGTGGACAGTAGGTGATTGAAAAAGAGATATATGGTCCAATGACTTGTTTTCAATTACAGCTTGAAGACTACAGAATGATAATATGGAGAAAACAGCATGAAAGCAGGGACTTCAAATGCACTGCCACAACACTTCAAGTTGGTGGTGACAATATTATGCAGTGTTTCTTTTTTTCGCATTGTCTAACATTTTTTGGTTGCAGTTAAAGAACATCTTGAAGTTTGAAGAATATTTAAATATTATCGTAAGACAAGTACATCCTGTTAAGGACGTTTGTTTCCAAGATTGGTTATTTCTAATTGGGAATGCTCTTTGTCATAACACAAACATTGTCACAAACAGATGGTTTGAAAATAGACTTCACCTGGCTTAATTGACCAGGTTTGTAAAATGAGATTGAGTAGGAGAACAGGCAACTGAATCCGGTATTTTAAAAAATAAAATTTTTTAAAAAATTTAGGAATTGTAGTTGACACATAAGGACTCAAATACCTCATACCATTTACCAATATCTAATTGAGTCCAAGCCCAGAAGAATCCATGCAGTAGTAATAAGTGGAGTAAGCAGTGGTACAATAATGTAATAAGGGTTGATCATGATAATTTGGTCACTCAGTATACGTTTTGGGTATTTGACCAAATAACTGTCATTCACTATGCATTGCTTTAAATATTGAACTCAGTTATGACTATTGAATTCTTTTAAGTTGAAAAGAAATAGAGACTTTCAATTTTTGCAAATTAACATTACCATATAACTTTTCACAATTCTCATCTATTCAAGAGTGCAGTTTAAGTTTTGATTAATATAATAGATTACCTGAGCACTGTTGGTATAATTTGGATAAAGGCGAAGGCAATATTTTGTCCCATAGCTAAAATAATGTAAAATTTCAAACTGATACAGAATTCCAAACAGATCAGTAATGCTGTTTAAGAAATGAATGGATAAAAGCAATTAACTATGTTGGTTGTGAACTAAATTTTATAAATTTTCATCACAGGTTAAAAGCACTGCTGAAAATTCAGATTTCGTTTTTATTCAATACATTTTCAATCTCTTAGTGGAATTTTATTTGGAAAACTTATACTGCACCAATATATATATATATTAATTCCAATATATATATATATATAATATATATATATATATAGATTAATTCTTAATTTTTGGGAACTGCTGTTTATAAATATTAACTATACTGATAAAAATAATACATTTATCAACTTAGTATAATATAACCTAAAAAGTATCAGTCATATTTTCTAATGTTACAATAACTGCTTTAAAGGCTAGTGTTTATACTATTGTTATATGTTGTAGTGATTAGTTTTATTTAAGTGATCTATCTTAAACCCAGGAGCATAAAGCTTACCTGATTCTGCATCATCTGCGAGTGAGGTGGCGGTTGAGGATGGGGGGACGGTTGAGAAGCTGGCTGTTGTGGTGGTGAAGGTCGCATATGAGAATTCTGAAGAAGCAAAATTCATTATAGAAATAAAGACATTAAATTCCAAACATTATTCAAAATTGAATTACAAATACACATCAATATTGTAATTCAATTTTGATTAATAATTGTTGTGTATATTGTAATTCAATTATTAATCAAAATATACAATATACGCATCAGTTTTGTGCATTCCAAGTAAACAATTTTTTTAATAATATTCTAAGTGAAAAATGAATTATTAGTGAATAATGAACTTAGGATATCATTTAAAAAAAGGAGTGAATAGTGATAAAATGAGTGGACAAAAAGTACAAATAACAGCACTTATTTAAAGCAAATATATATAGACAGTTTGTTCATTATATTTGAATTCAGTTTCAGTATAAATTTGCATTCACCATTAAAGTAATTTTAACCATCAAGATTTAAACTAGTATTTTAAATTAAAGAATGGTCAAACATTTTAAATATATAGATTTTATTAAATATTTGGTAATACATTTATTTCGCAGTTCACTCATGGCTACTGCACAATGAAAGTAAAATGTACATCTACACAAAAAAGCAAAAATAAAGGAATGAAAAGGACAATGCAATGCATTTTAAGTTCAATTTTCTAATTTGACACTGTAGAGAGGCTGGGAATAAAGAGTTGCATACATTTTCTTAAAAATCAAAGCAATTATAAAAATTAAATAAAAATCTTTAAAAAATCAGATGAGGAGCATAAAAACAGATTAAATGTTTGTAATTAAATGCTCTCTCCTTCCCCCTCTCTTTTACTTGGAATGATGAATCTATGGCATCAAAATTCTATTAAATTACAGTCAATGACAATTCAAGTAATAATACATATAAATACTAGCGATATATGCAAGATATTTTTATGTAGTTTTGGGCAACACACAGAATTTAACGAAGCTTTGCAATTTTTATTTTTTTCATTTTATTTATTGATTGAGATAGTTGCAACAGTATTATACACATCATTTTTAAACTGAAATGAATACACAGTTGTCAACAATCGTGCGAACTTTCAATGCCAATTGGTGTGATGCACATGTCTGACTTTCCTATGCCAGTTAAGGTAATGCAATTCAGATTAGAATTTTTTTATTTCATTTATTCCGTTTTCTTTTAATTTAAAAGTACTTCAGAATGAATCTGAAAGATTGGTTCATTAACAACATTTGATTTTAAATACATCAAACGCAAAGAAAATAAATAGAATCATTTCAAATAATTGGTTGAAATTTTCTAAGCATAACCATATTTCTGTTGGGAAAAAAAAAATTGGCGGCTCCCTTATCTTTGGCAGGATTTGACCTTAAATCTTTGGGGCGAAAGTTAGTTTTTAATTACTAAAAAATTAACCATTGAATGAACCGTGATAAAAAGTAGCATATGATCTGTTCCTGACTATGATCTATCTTTGTGCTAAATTTCAGCCACTTCCGTTCTGGCAAGATTGAGTAACAAACATCCATCCATCGAACTCTCAAATTTATAATATTTGTATAGATTACAGGAACATTTTTTAGATCATAAGAAATGCTGCTTAATTTTCCTCATAAGCGGTTACATTACCATTGACCTCCATTTTCTTGAATTAATCATTTTAAATTAAAAAATTATACTAACTGGAAAGAAGCCAGGTGGCATTGGACCTCCAGGCATTCCATCATTTGGTGGCATTTGACCAAGAGGACTGGGAGCTGTTGGATTCTGAAATTTTCAATGTTGATAAATATATTAATATAGTTGAATAATAATTAAATAATGAAAAAGAAAATAAATATAAACAGTATTACTCTTTTAATACACTTCAGGAATTATAATAATGGAAGTAGTTTTGAATGCTAACAATAATTATGTATATAAAATCAGTTCAACATTTTCTATTCTCTCACTTTTTGTCAACTATTATTATGATACATTAAAATACATATTCAGAAGTTTCATAAGGATTGCAACACAACAGTTTTGACACATTGCTATTTGATAGTAGACCATTTCAAAGAACAGAAAAAAGGCATGATAATTAAAAAATGACCATAAAATACAAGGTCCAAAATGAGAAAGGCTGAAAAAAGCTATTAAAAATGATTTTTTTAATAACATTCTTTTCAAACACTGGTGATACTTGCTGGAAATATCTTAATACTAAAAAATGAATTTACAACTTAACCTTAAATTTTAAACAATACCTTGATCAAATGTTAGAAACAATTTCAAATCCATTAAGTCTTCCAACTCCCCACATTATATTTCTAAATCAAATCTAAGCAGTTTTTAGAAATGAACAATTTTATTTACTGAATTAGAAAATTTATTTGGCATTTTCCACAAATGTTTTTGTTACTAAAACAAATTTAAAGTAATCAATTTGCCTTAAAACTTTTATACTAAATTTAACATGTACAAACAGTAGCAAAGAAAAAAAAACTGTATTTGCTTAAATGAAAATTTATTTTAAAAAAACCATAAACTACCATAAGATAAATTTTGTATAAAATATTTTAATGTTAACAATAATTAAGATATAATAAAGAATTAATAAATAGACTGATTACTGAATTTTCAAAAGACTTAATTAACTGAAAAAAATGAGCACTTATATAAATTATTTACATTAAGGTTTCATAACATTTAATTCAACTAATCATCTAATTATTGAATTTTTAGAAACTAGATATAATACAATTCTTTATCCCATATTAAACAAATTTTAATGGTTATACATTATTATTTAAAAAGAGTTTATTGAAATGTAAATTTTACTACCTACAATTTATTATTTTAAAGGGATTTTATTTATTATTAAAAGGGTATTAATTCAATTGGGAAGAAAATTTTCTATTTTACGCAATCCTCCCTCAGTATTCCTATGGGAAATGTAATGTTAATATTTCAAAAGCCAACATTATAAAATTGGGTTTAACATAAATTATAAAATTTGAAAACTAATTGTTAAATTAAAGAAATATTTTTCATTTACATACATGTGCAATTCCATTTACAGCATAACCGGAATTTACAAAGCCCTGAAATAAAAATAAAATAATAGATTAAAAGAGTAGAAATAAAATAAAAACATCCCCCTAGAATAACTTCGTAAAAGAAAAACAAGAATAAAAACTGGTGCGCTAGCCTTGGGTTTTTAAAAATCAATTTAACTCATAACTTTGTTTAATAATAATAAAAAAAAACCCTACAACTGCTTCCACACCTGATCAAGCTAATTAACCAATATAATCATCAATAAATTTTAATTCGAAAATAATTATAGAATTTTATTATAGTTATAATATTTAAATTTGTTTTCTAAATAAAATAATTATTTTATGTACATGACAAATAATTCCCTTATTTAGGAAGAAAGATAAAAATCAACTTATAAAAAAATTTCTACAAAACTATAGTATACATTTTTTCAAAATAATACAAATTAATGAGGAAAATAAATAGCAATCAAATTATTTATTACAGGCAATAATTTTTAATCTAAAACGTGACAGCAAACAACTAATTCAATTTATTCAGTAAATTTTAACTAATAACTATTGGGTTGTTCGGAAAGTAATTTCGTATTTTTTTGTCAAAATGAAAAGAAATTTTCGTTTAATGAATAAATTATTTATTAAATTATAAAATTGCCATTCTGGTCTAATACCTTTTGCCATATTTTTGGTAGTAACATGATTACACGCTCATAAAAGTTTGGGTCTTTGCCGTAAAAAAAACTGATCGAGGTGGTTTTTGGCCTCCTCATTTGAAGGAAAAATTTTGCAAATCAGTTCTGGTACTGATGTACTGTTAACACATCTTCTCCACACATATTGGCTAATTTATTTCTGGCTTGAGCAGCATTTTTACCTTTTATAGCAAAAAAAAAAAAAAAATGACGAAAATGCTTTTTATTGCTCTCCATATTTAAAAGGGTACCATCCAAAAACTACTGCGAAGAATCAGCTGCACTTTTTCACACTCAAGCCTTGCTATATCAGCTCTTAAAACATAAAATGATTTTGCGGTTTAAGTATGAAATTGGGTGCGAAAAATGCAATTAAATCCTTTGTCAGGAAAAAACGAAATTACTTTCCGAACGACCCAATATTTTATTTTGTATGAATACCAGCTATAATTTTAAAAATTTCATGAAAGGAGAGCCATAATGCAAAATGAGTAACAAATAAAGGTGATTAATAAACCCCAATAATTGCCCAGCTGAAATGATAGTCTTATTCTGTTTTAACTTCAATATTAATCACTAAAAAAATTATTGCTAAGATTTGCCAAGCCATAATGATTATATTAAAAGTAAATAAAATTTTACTAAAACAAAATTCATATATTACCAAGAAGCACTAAGTAAAATGAACTACCACTATAAATTTACAAATATGCCATTTTAAATTTTTGATGTAAGCTTCAGAAGATGTATTTGTGTAATTAATGTTGCAAATGCATACCAGAAATTCAGACAATTTTTTAAAATATATATTTTTATATATATCTATATTTTTGAACAGACAAAGCATTTATTATAGGCATGTTAGGAAGGAATTTAATGTAAAGAAATAAAGCATGATTGATAATTTTTAATACTGAATGTATTTTGCTCTAATATGTAAAGATAAGTCTTATCAGCTATTACAGACAGACAGTAAAAAAATGACTATACATAGCATAAAAATCCATTCCTTTAATGCAAAAAACTAAGCATAAAAAATTTTTCTTTTAATAAATTAAACTTTCTTAAATCTAACATCATTTCCATTTTATTAGGTTAATTTAGTCACATAAGTAAAGGCAATACTTTCAATACATCTAATAAATAATACAGAAGCAAAATAAAATTTGTTTTATTCCTGAATAAAAATTTCTTAATCTATGGAGTGAATTAATCTGTGAAGTTTCAAAGAACAGACTTAAGAATAAACTTAAAAAATTTCAAAGAATAAACTTAGATTTGAAAGTAAGGATTAATTCACCAACAAACAACTGTTTATTAACTTACTCATATGATTTTTAAGTAAACATTTTATAAAAGGACTGCTTATCTCATGAATCACTCAAGAAATTAAATGATGTAGCTTTCCTTATTGTAGATGAAAATTTTTTCAATCAGTTATCTTACCTAAGATGATATGCTATGAATCTTAAAATTAAATTTTATAATTGATGCGTTTAATACATAATAAATTATGGAAACTTTTTCAAACATTTAAACGAGCAAATATTGATATACAAAACAAAGATTATTCTTAAAATAACAATTCAAAAGTAGCATCATAATTATAAACCAAATTTGTGTTTGCTACTAAAATACTATCCATTAAAAAATATGTTCCTTCTCTCTTTTTTTTTCGACATGAAATGATAAATATCCATTAAAACAATAAAATTTTAAATGCTTACTATCTACCAAACCACAAGCTTAAAAAATTATTTACAGCCATTAATCACAAAAATACAGATGTTTAAGAAAAAAGAATGAAAGGATGCATTGTAATATGAAATGTATGATAACTGAATGGTAAAAGTGTATTACATTGAAAATAAAAATAATAAGCCTTAATATTAATTATGATGAAGCAACCATAACACTGTTAAGAAGTAATATGCACACTTTATTGAAATTGCATGAAGAAAGGAGAGCTTATAAAAAGTCCAAATAAAAAAATGCATAAATAAATAAATAATAATTTAAAGCTTCATAATTAAAACTGATGTATTAATACAGCTGTAATTAAACTGAGTTATGAATTCACTGAAAGCTTATTTTAATGAAATTTAGATCAAAGTATGGTTAAGATCATAAAAGATCATCATGCCAACAAATGTAGTGGACCTCTTTACTAATAAATTCTCATCGTGGAAACACCTAAAATGTACTGTTTGCTGCTTTAGTGTTAATAAAATCAACAATTAAGAATAAATCATACGGCGAAAATGGACCCTAACAGCTATTAACATCTGGCTGATATTTGGACTTCCAATGGAACTTGTATAGCAAAATATTTTGATCAACAGTCATAAGATTCTCAATTTGCTTATATTTTATTCATATATTCTTTATAATAATTATTCAATACATACATGTGCATTTTTGTAATACCCTATACAGAACTCATGACATATTTAAACATGAGAATTCAAAGTTCTACATTTGATCCATTCATATTCATTTTGATAATTAACTTTTCAATAACTTTCATAGACAGAGATGTGAAAATAAATCCGAATTAGTCCTATTTTTTCATAAATGAAATAATAATTTCACACCACACATCTACATTTATCACACCACAAATATTTTACTCCATAATACTAGAATCAAACAAGAACATGATACATGTCAATACTGCTACGTCCAGTTGTGGCGGGGTGGTCGGCTGTATGCAAGAAGTACAGTAAAAGCTCTTTATTCACGGGGTATATGTTCCATAAATATGCCGCGAATACAGAAACCATGAATACGGAGTGGTAATTTATATGGGATTGTAAGGGATATATTCCTAGGTGACAAAAGAAAATATAAATTAATTTAACTGAAGTTTTTGAGCATTTATCTTAAGGCTTAGGCAATGGTTTGAAGAATTTTGTCATTTTCTCTTGCTTGGCAGTTTTTAAAAGCTCCTTCCATTCAGACTGATACGCAGCAGTCGCAGTAGCAATTTGCCTCTTAAAAATAAGACTTCGTTCCATACACGGATCAATGTTCATAAAGAAATCACAAAGCTCATTTGCCATTCTTAAACCTTCACCAAGAATTTTCAAATGAAATAGTCATGCTTCCAGTGCTTGTTGAAGCCTCTTCTTCAATGGGGTGCAAATTTAACATGTCCTCCAAGTCGGTTTCAGCCAAATCTTGATATTGCGATTCAAGCAATTCCTGAATGTCACTTGATTCTGTCTGTCTGAACCCATCTAGTCCTATTCCATTCGCAATTTAGACTATGTTTGCAGTTTGCATTTAACAACATACTTTAGACAAAGTTGTAATAAGATCTATTTTACATTTTTTATTAGTCCATTTGATGGCATTTACAAAGGATACTGGGTTGGATACCTATTGGAATCCTTTTATTATTAGCTATATACTAATTAGATCCGTGAATAAAGAAATTTTTAGCCACGAATATAGAAATTGGGTCGCATTTTTTAAATCCGCGAATAGTGAAAACGCAAATAAAGGAAGCGCGAATAAGGAGCTTTTACAGTATCAAACAAGGATATGTTTCTTTTATTTCAGAAGATAACAAATCTCATTAATAATATTAATCTTGCATTATATTTTTGGGACAAATAATATGAAATAAAATTTTGAAAGTATATTCAAAACATTCCAATTCAATAATTAAAATGAATATTAGAAAAAACTTATAATTTTTATTATAAATAGATTCAAGGTATTTGTAGACACCTACTGTAATTTTTACTGAACACACACACACACAAAATAATAATAATAATAATACAGAGTGAATATGAAATAATTCAGCAGTTTCAAGTAATTCCCCTTATGATGGAATATACAATGAAACAGCAAAAGTTGATAATTTTAATTTCAAGCATGCCTAATCATTTTATTTTCTCTCACAATCTCTGAAAAGAGGCATCTGAACAAAAAAAAATGTTTTATGTTTGGAAATGTAAATCTAAAGTGACATTTTAGCATATTTCAAATGCAAAATTTAGCTTCGAACAACTAGACCGCTATATGAGCAAAATGGATGCATAGCATATGAAAGTGATTTTTTTCTTTTTGATTCTATAATCAGTTTAGCTTAGATAAGATTGAAATTTTGTAATGAAATTCAACAATATAAGAAATTACTTTGGAACAGACATCAAAATTTCATGCCATTGTCAGATGATGAGTATATTTATAAGCAGGGATTCCTTCTTTAAGCTTCCTTATCAAATCGGCATTAGGATGACTGGTATTATGTAGATTTAATATTTACTTATAAATTTAACAGATATTTTAAAGACTTATTTTTGAAACTCATAATTCTTATGCTCAGAACTAAATACTTTTTCTTGTTTGATATTTTTTAAAGTCAGTTTTCTATTATTACTCAGAAATTTTTTAGCTGACAATTTTTAAAACAATCCTGAAAATGTCACTTTTCAACATATGGATTCAAGAAATGAGTACAGAAGTGGCAATACTCATTTGATTTTATGAGTACAGAAGTAGCAACACTCATTATTTCCTACATGCTAATTAATGAATGAGTGGAATTATGCTGCCTATTAGGTAGATGACAGTATGTAATAATCTCAGATTAATATTTCTAAAGATTAACTTCATACCTTTATAGGTTTAATACTTCA
The DNA here is from genome assembly GCA_026543055.1 of Argiope trifasciata. Taxonomy (NCBI): domain Eukaryota; kingdom Metazoa; phylum Arthropoda; class Arachnida; order Araneae; family Araneidae; genus Argiope; species Argiope trifasciata. Next base: position 780,179 of record JAPMOQ010007727.1, on the reverse strand, counting down.
TGAAAATTTTATAGATGCTCTTATTGCAGTAAAGTGTGTGTGATAATAATATAGGGAGTTTTCAAATGAAATAAATTAAGAATGCTTCATTTTAAAATACATCTATTTCTCTCATTGTTTTAAATATTGAGACATAAAATAATAAAATTTATATTTCAATATAAAAAACAACGAATAAGAATAGATCAGAAGGAGATATTGATTAACTAGATTTGAATGGGAAATAAGTTGTTGCTAACAACTTTATAGCAGCAATGCAAGGCATTTTTTATAATGAAAAGTAAAAATATTTAATTTATGTATAACTTATAAAGAAAACCATTAAAACAATTTTCTATTTCCAGTCCCTAAGACAAATCCACAAGTTTTTCTTTTATGAAAATTTATGACCATTAGATGCATTATCAATCATTGCCAAAACCTTCATAAGTTTCAATTACGTGAAGATCAGAAACACTAGTACTATCCGTAGAGTTGAACAATAGCAAGAGTTCTCTAACAACAAACATCGAGCTAATTTTAAAAATTTAATATTATAAGAAAGATTTCCATCACCTAAATACTTTTTGGATATAACCTTTTTTTCACATCTTTCTAAAATTTAAAGAGATATTATAAAGAAAATCTATGACAAAGTGTTAACTTTAAGAAAAAGTTTGATTCCACCAATCTACTCATTTGAAAAAAGTCAGAAAATCAAATATTTTAACCCCAATTATCATCAATTCAATTTCAACCACTTTTATTTCAAATGAGAGCTCAAATGCCTAGATGAGATTTCAGCTAACTTTCTGTCCATCTTTACTATTCAGTTTTTAAAAAATGCAGTAACAAAAAAAAAATCAGTTATTTCAACATAATAATTAAAATGACTTTTTGACAATAAATTTCATCACTGCTAACCAATCAGAAAAAGATTTATCGAATAAATATAAGTAAAACAATTATTTAGTTGTAATAGGATGTAGTTCCTCAAATTTGGTTGATGTGATAAATTAATTAATATAAATATGGTGCTAAACAGCTGGTCATCAAAGGTAGTCATGGTTTTACATGCATTCTGAAGTTATTAAACAATTTATGAATACATTTTATTGCATAATATCCAGACACAACACTGTTTTGCCAAACATACATTAAGATACATTGAAGATGTGTAATAATAACTGATTTGTATTGACTAAAAAATTAGAAGCAATACAAAAGGACAGTTGAAACTACTGCAATTCAAAAGGATAATAGGAAGGATAAAGGATAGGAAGACTAACACTTCATTTTTTAACATTTTTGAATTTTTCTTCTGAAACATGCGATTATTTTTGGCTTTTTTAAAAAAATTTCAAGCACATTGAAAAAACATGAAAGATAAAATTTAAATTAACATCTTTTTTTATGAGCTAATGAAATTTTTTTAATTTTTTTCTCCAATGTACCATTTAAAGCTGAAAAAAAGAAATTACAAAATAATATTACTTACACATTGCATAATCTCAATACACCAAAATTTACAGGAAGTATATAAACAAGTATGAATTGATTAATCATAACTATAAAATTTGACATTATTTAGAAAAATAGCAAGTTTTGAAGGAGTGAAAAAAAAAATACATACATAATCATGAAATGCTTTGGCTTCACTTGAATGTTCACAAGTTTCTCTTCTTTCAGGGGCTGCACAATACAGATCCCAAAAAACACTATAAAAACATAATATAATCAAATATTATTGTTGAAAATAGAATATATCAATAGAAGAAAAAAAAAAGCACAGATAAAAAAAATTTGTCACACATGTTACAAAATATTATAAAGTCAAAACATTATCTAAACTATTTTTAAATCACAACTTTTAGAATTTATTATATATAATACAATAAATTTCTACTAAATTTTAAGGAGGCTGCACTTTATGTTTTTTAAATATTCATAAAGAATCTATATGATTAAGACAACTTTTCAAAAATCAAAACAAACCAATTATTTGATACAAACAAAGCAAACTTTAAATTTATCTATACTTCTAATAAAGCTCAATGTGTGTGTGTGTGTTGGCACTCTACAGACTACATCGTTAGACCTACAGCTACCAAATTTGGTACATGTATACCTTGGAGGTTAGGAATGTTCACCTCGGACCCCTTTTTCCAAATTTTTAATTAGAATTTGAATTAATTAAAACTTAAGCAAAATTTTGAAGTTTTTCCGCTATAATTTCCAAAAATATTATCGCACAAACATGATTTTTACATCAATTTAAAGATTAAAAAATTAGCTTTCTAATGATATCAATGTTTTAATGTATAACTTAAGCTTCTATTTTTAACGAATTTTTAAAGAAATATTTTAACCATATTTTGAAGGAGTGACTGGATAAAATAAAACAAAACAATGACGGAAGTTCAAAGTAAAAAAAAATAATAATAACTATCATTGAAAATTAAATCTAAAGAAAAGCAACTTTTAGCACATGACTGGATAAAATAAAAGAAATGTAATATGTGATATTTTCTTTTAAAAATGCAAGGCAAAGGATTCTATGATCGTTTGCAATATTTAAATCGTTAATTCAGTAAATTATCTTTATTTATACAGAATTAAATTTATTCAGGATATGCATTCGAATTCTGGTTCAATGGCCAATTTGTAAAATATTATTAATAGGTATATATATTGTTTGATACTATTAATTTGATCTAAATGAAGTAAATAATTACATTTTATGTAGCTTGTGCCAAACAATGCATTTAAGGATAATGAGTTTTAGATTTCTTCAGACTTTGCTCAGTGAGTTATATTTTACAAAATATTTTTATTAATATTTTAAATAAAAGTGGCTACATCAATCAGTCTTCTAAATCAATAATTAATTGATTTATAAAATTAAAGAATATTTCTAGGAAAATGTGTTCTTTTAGAACTTTCTGCCCATCGTCTTAAAGAAAATATTAATTTCAGGCCAATCAATGCCCAGAATTACTTCAAGGCTAATAAATATGTGATTTAATTGAAAAATTCAGAACGCATTACCTATGGCGAACCAGCTGGTTGCCAAAGACGGCTAGTATATATATTATCAAAACATACAGTATAATTGAGATTTTTTAAAAAAATCTCTAATTTAAGAACAATTAGCAAATATGTTTAATAAAAACTGTAAAATGTTACCATCTTTTTCTTCTTTACCAAAATACCCATTAGGAATTACATTAAAAAATAACTCTCTTTAATCAAGATAAATAGTTAATTTTTTTGTATTTTCTAGTCTTATATTTGAAAACTATAAATGTTGTAAATTTTATTTCTTAAAACTTATACATGCAGCTTTATGTATTTGTAGCCATTATAAGTAGATAAATAGATACTATAAAATATTTAGAAGCATTAAGATACATGATCGCAAGAAGAAAAGAGTTACTTAAGATAATAGCATAAATGTAAAGCAACATAATTTATTGCACTGAAAACATAAAAATAGTTCTTACCACCACCAGGAGTGTAAGAAACCTGGAGGTTCACCTAAAGTGATATTTTTTTCCCATCTTATCTGCAAAAATAAATTTACCACATGAGTTTGGCATGAATTTGAAAAATAAATTCAAAATGTGATATAAAATAAAATGCAATAAATAATATTGATTTTTAGAACAATACAATAATTTATGATTGTCATTAGAATTTTTATATGTTATTTAGTTTGAACTTGTAAAAAAAAAAGTAAACATATATATATATATATATATATATATATATATATATATACAATTTCTAAAATTTCAGAATATTGGATGGAAATATAAAATGAAAAAAAAATTTTTTTTTTGGTTGCATGCTATTGACTTAAATTGCAGTCTTTGCAAAACAGGCTTGTACAATGACAAGGGTCATAAAAAAAACAACGCTTTTTATAAAAGTTTTGATCTAGTAAAGCACTTAAAATATATTTTCTCAATCAATTTGTAATTTATGCTCATATCCTTAGAACATAATTTACAAATTACATTAAGTAACACCTTGCATAACCTTAAAAAGATTCTGAAATAACATTTGATATTTATTTTAGTAAAGAAAAAATTACTAGACATTTGAAGTAATTGTAATGTTTCAGACATATTAATAACCAGGTTAATTTTTAGTTATTATATTAAGATCCCATCTTAAAGCTGGATGCAAAATATTTTACAAGGACAGCATAGTTTTGAATCCTTTCAAAATAACAAAGGGTTGATGTCCTTGTTCTCTTGAACTTAATTTCAAGTTTCAAATCCAATGCCTTCTATCCCCATCATAAAGATTGTTATTTATTGTTATTAAACCATAAATCTCCACTAAAAAAATCATGCTATTCATTTTTCGCTGCTTCAAGTTGCACAAAAACGTTAATTTTATAAAATGAAACAATAATTCCCAGAAAGGATTAAGAGACGAAATATAAATATTTTTGATGTTGAAAATGCTTAGAACATAAGATTACAAATCTGAGAAATTTTATATTATATATATATATATATATATATATATATATATATATATATATATATATATATATATATATATATAGTTGGTACTAGTAAGTTAAATTTCTAATTTAAACAACAGCACAGTTATAAAAAAAATCAGATTAAGAATTATAATTCTTTCTGTATTAAATTAATGGGATAATTTGTATTGAATTTCCATATAAGAAAATACAATCACCATTTTAGTTTAATACATTAAATAAGTTTAAAACATGAAATTATAATCTTATAAGTTAACAAAGATTGAAAAATATGGTTAAAGTGAAGAAAAGTGTGCCCCCCCCCCGAGTTTCTAGCCAATATGGCAACCAAATGGAACATTCTTCTAGCAACCCAACTTTTTACAATAGTTAAGTTGTACATGAACTACAATTATTAAGTTAAATTAAAAATAATAATAATAAATACTGACTATGAATTTTAATTTTGTTTTTTATTATAAGTGAAAGGTTTTTTGTGTTTTTTTACAATTAATAAAAATACAATTCTATTTTTTAAATGTGAATACAAAAAATTAATTTTCCATTATTAATATACATTTTGAAAAATCCTCTGAAATTGTAATTTACAAAATGGTAAGCATTCTCACATTAAAAGACAGCTGCAATGAATTCTACACAGTTCTCGTAATTCTTTTGGGGTTCTAACGTTCATTTCCTTTATAATTTGTTATGTAGGCAATTGTGCAAGAATTGATGTTGGGTAAATGTGTTGGTGAGTGGTATAAGATTTGATGAAGTTAGGAAAGTATATTTGCTTGTATGTACTGTTTCTGTTATCCATACAGTCTTCATGTTCAATGTACTAGCAAAGCTACTAGAATCCCGACCCAGAAGCTAGCAAAGTCGTAAGATGTTTTTTTTTTTTTTTTTTTTTTCAGTTAAAAACTTTTGCCCGGTGCCTTTTTCAGACGCCGGCAGGCATTGCATGCTCTAAATTTAGCTCTTTACACAGCAGGTCAAAGCAGCCTGTTTGAAAAAATTCTTCAAAATTTTAAAGTTAAACAGGGATTGTGATTCCAAATTTAAAAAAAAAATAAAAAATCTCAGTCATAGATTAAATAAATCTCAGATTCAAATAAAAATATATAATATCAACTAAGATCATGATTTTCATGCATAACCCTAACTGTTTCATAGAAGTGTTTATTTTGTTCGCCATCTTTATTGGCGACTTGGCATCCTTGGTGCAGCAAGGGGCACACTATTGCTTTATTTTACCAAAAATATTATACAGGATTTTCTTTTAATAAACCACTATGAAACATAATTATAAACAATAAAAAATCCTACCTCTGACAAAAATGTCTGTGCAGCCTTTTGAGCTCCAACATGAAGTAGGTATTCATATACGTAAAGTGCAAGCCTAAAAATCAAAAATTCATATCATTAATGCCATATTAGATCACAATTTAATCTTTATTTATATACTGTACCATTTCAACAGAAAGTATCAAAGAAATTAAAAGAACACAAAATGAAACAGTACACAAAGATACTAATTTTTTTTATATATATAAGCTAAACATCATTTATATAGTATATATCCTATTCAAAACACAAAAACAATTTGAAAACTCGCTATATGTGTATTAACTGCATGACACTGGCGAACCTTCGACTCCACTGCATGTTTTACGCAAATTAAATTTTAGACTAAAAATCTCTAATATGAAATTTATTGTTAATATGCTATAACATAAATTAAATCTAAAACAAATGCTTCAAAAATATATAGTGTTTATATTACTTTATAACACAAACAAACTTTAGAATTATTCACATTATATTCATGAATCTAGGTTAAAATTAACCATAACATCTTGGGTGTTTTTAGGTAATTAATCATTGGTACGTGGTTAATATTCAACTACTAAATATCCCACAATTGTAAATCAACAGCACACTTATGATTAAACACCAAAGATACCCTGTTTATTACAATTAACAATTATTTAATTTAAAAAATTATCAAAGATAACTTGTTAATTGACTAAAGGTAAAACTTGAATAGGTTTGCCAATGCATGCAATTTATACACCAGTTCTAAATGTTCTAGAACTTATTATAAATACATTCTTACTAGTTTTCTTATTTAAAATTCTGTTCCAAGTTTGAAGGGAAATTATTACAATTTATTCAGGAAATATTGTTTCATTCAGCATCATTTGTAATTCACTTTGTATTAACTTTTTAACGTTTCTTTGTCTTTTCCAACATATTTAAATTCTTTTTTTTTTTTTTTGACATTACCAATTGCATTAAAAATAAAATTATGACAAAGCTATCTCAAAGCACCATCATGCTTGTTAGTGATATGAAGTTAATATGCGAGTAATATATATATATATGACATATTTAAATTAAAAATCAGTTATATTATATTTAAAGTAATCTTTACTATAATAATTCACTGATTAAGAATTTAAACTAAGCTTTTAAATGAAAGATAATTAAAAAAATGATTCAAAGATCAAATATGCAATTCAGGTGGCAAAGTAATAATTGAATTCATGATGGGATTCTAATAAATTCAAAATGCACTATTCTTTAAATGTTTATTGTTTTTTTTGTTTTTTTGAAAAATTTACAAATTTTTTTTACTTAAATTAAGGTACACTGAGCTTGTTGAATAGTTCTAAATATCATGCATAACCATGCAACTGATTTAAAATTATTTCAAGATAAAGTCTTTTTCTTGAAATCTAAACAAATTCTAGAATTTTTTTTTTCTCCTTTTTTTTAAAAAATTAATCATGAATAACCTATAATGTGGCTTCAATGGAATAATAAATAAAAATAATAATCTGGCCAATTTCAAGAAAAATTTAAATTTGTTTTTTTTTAAACACTGATAATAATCTTTTTTGACTGAATATTATTACAATTAAAATTAACATTAATTAACTATTAATTCGTAGGAATTCTCTTAAATCATATCATTTATTCACTGATGGGAATCAGAATATCACCACCTCAATTTTCAATAATTATATTTAATAATTTGAAAACAAATATTTTAATTATATTATAATAAAATTTTCTTTATATTTTTATTTCAAATACTTTTTCTTTATATTTTTTATTTTTATATCAATTTTTTTTATCATTGATTATCAATGATTTCAAAGACATTACTTTACAAGGCATTCTGAACTTTAAAATTAATTGAAAATTAGAATATTCAGCAAAATTTTTAGTTTTTAAAATTACATTTAAAATATAATATTTTACCTTAAAAATAAAAAAAACCAATTCATATGTGCATTTATTTAATCTATACTGCCTGTTTTAAGACTGAAATAAAACATCAAATTTACATTAAGACGAAAAAAATCAAATAGCATTAAAAAATGAAAGTAATTTTCATGAAGCAACCAAATTCTAAATAATCATTTAAAGGAAATTATATATTGTGAAATTCCTTTAATTGAAAAATACTATTAGTGTATTCTTTAAAATTCCTCATATGTAAGAATATTAAAGAAATTGTATAACCAGAGTGTAACATAAATTATAAAATAAATTAAAATTTTGAAACGAAAAAATATACCAAATTATGAAACATACTTTTTTATTTCACAATTACAATTAATTCACTGATTGGTGACTATCCAGAACCTGAATCTGACTAAAATGGTGGCACTTGCATATACAAAGAACAATGTTCTATGTTCCAGCAACTACAGATAAAACTCACTAGAACGAGTTCCTACATTCCTATCAGTTAAAGGCTTAAACTAAAGAATTTTTATTAAAACAGTTTTACACTACATAGTTCCTGGAAAATATATTTTTAGTATACTGTATTTAAAAAATAAAAAACTCTGTATGAAAAAAGGTTACATCCTCAATTTTGTAAATTACGCTCTTATTTAAGTATTTCCGAGCACAATATAAACATTTTAAATAGGTAAACTTTAAGAAATCTAAATTTTACAAATTGAATTGTTTTTAGAAAGTCTGATTTATTAAAGGGTTATATATGTTGCTTGATAATTTACTGACAGTATAGTTTTAAGACATAATAACAGCCTGATATTATTAAAACTAATTAACAATTTAATTGCAGCGAAACCAATGTATCATTCATGATGTTATGAATAAACACATATGTACAATTAGTATTCTTTTTTAATGACTATTCCTTTATCACCAATGAGAGAGATACATTACAGTTACGTATTAAACATTTAGCTGTCTTCCAAAATTGAGCCAAACATACATCTAAATAAGGAAATTTTGAAACAATAATATCATACAAGAGAACACATTTTTTGATATTATGAAGGTAAAAAAATAAGGCATAAATTAAAATTTGTCTTCAAATAAGAAAAAAATAAAAGTATAAATTAAGATTTCCCAACAGATTTTTTTTTTTTACCTCGGCCCTATTTAGACTGAAATGAAAATAAAATATATTTGTAAAATTCCTACTAATAAGTATCATATTGGTCTCACACAGCACAGGTAAACAGTTCGAGAAATATACTGGAAAAACTTATTCTGCCGTTACTATAAAATAACTAATTGTAAGATTAGAAAACGTTTAATGTACTTCATATGAACCAAGAAAATGAAAACTGGAATATTAAATTAAAATGTTGGAGAGCTATCAACATGTGGGAAAAATAAAAGAAAGGGACTTACTTTTCCCTTGCTTGAGCATCTGACGGTACTGTTGAGCCTTTGCCTTTAGCATACATGCTGTAAGAATATAACAATCGTATCGGAGTCAACACTTATAGAACATCGCCAAGTAGGTTTCCATGGAAACATCAATTCGGGTACGTAAAATACAACAGATTATCCGATACTTTTATCACATTAAATACAGATTTACTTGAAGTGTACAGACTAACTGTACGTCATCGCTAAAAAACAACTTGATGTGCAGCTTTATCTTCACGGATACAATCACAACACAACATCAGCCATTTGTCATAGATAAGTCTGAAGACCAAAAATCACTTAAATAATTAAGTTTAACACAAAGATACCGGTTCCGTAAATATTTACAAAAAAAAATTACACAGTGTTTTGACCAAATCACCACAATGTTTCGATTGGAGAATGGCGTCTTTTGACCAAAAATCAGGTTGCCATTCTTGTTTAAAAAACGGCAGAAACTTCGTGGTTCATGTTTTGAAAATGTCACTCATCCAAGTTGACAGATTACCCTTCAGTTAATAATTTCAATATTTGTTGCATATTGCATAAAATATGTCTGATTTATCATTGTGACCAAAATATTTAATATAAAACTATATTTTCATTGCATTTCAGTTTACCATAGATTTTAACAGATATCTGAAGTAAATAAAAAAAAAAGAAATATTATATTAAATTAAAACAACAAATCACTACTCACTACGAAAACCGAGCACTTGAAAAATGGAAAAAAAAAAATGGTGTAAACAGGGGAATATTTCATGTCCTGGTATAATTAAATAAAACGATAAGAGAAACGGTCATTTCTCGATTTTAACTGCATAATTTACTTTATAAATAACTGTTTTTGAAGCAATAAATTGAAATATAGTGTCTAGTAACGATTCCAGATTCTTGCTCATTGATCCTGGAGATGGGCTGATTGAATATGTGGATTTAATCTACTTTTGAACAAGCCATTTCTTAGAGAGAGAGATAGAAAGAAAGAAAAGCAAACATGTTTATTTGGATTAACTTTGATTCTCTAGTAGACATGCCAGGGCTATAGCTATACTATATAGTTCTATAACATTTTAATTACTAACTATGGAAATATTTAATCATAATTAAGAAAATATCAAAGCAAAGATCACGAAGTGATATTAGAATTATTTATTAAAGGATGCTAGCGAGAGTAGATTTATGCTGTTCTTGGATTTGTAAAGTGCCCGGGGAAAGATTAATTAAAAATCTTTAATAATCTGTACATTGTTTCCCAACTTAATGAACCTTATCGCTAGGGATAGAGAGTAACATATATTTTTAATGGATGCAAAATAGATTATATTATGATCTTCTGGCTTTGGTAATGATTCTATTGAAAATTTAGCAATGAATTCGGTGATAAAAGGTATGGAAAATGCAGGAATGATGACTTTATGTCTGGAAAAAAATAAAAAATATATTCGAGAAATTTGTGTGACATTGCGGCTATATAAGCAGAAGTATTCTGAAATATTCATCGCATTCGAGAAATACGGGTAACAAGCACTGTTGACTATGCCGTTCTCTAAATAGCAGTTTTTCATATATAAATATTTTATCGCCGTAAGAGACATCCCTAGCATTGAAGCACTATCTTCTTGGTTTAAAAATCAGAGGGAAGATGTTGTTTGGCCAGACTAATCAGCAAAACAATTATAACTACATGATTGTTGAATCGTTTTAACTTCAAAATGATCCCCATTGTTATGAGTGTAATAGCATTAATGATATAACATAATGATATAATTAATGATATAATATATAATTCTCTTGTGCAAAAAATATACATATTATCGAGACAAGTTGTGAATTTTTATACAGTTAGATAAACACGATATCTCCTTCAAAAATATTTTGGGTAAAATTACTGCAAAAAAAATCAATCTGCAACTATTAATTTTTTTACAATAATCTATTGTGGTCTTTTTTTTTTTTTTGTCTCTTTTCTTTATTCATCATTCTGTGTTGCGGGAGCTATCCACCTTATTGTTCTCTCCTTTTTTCTGGAATTTTAGAATCTCGAATATGGATTAAATCGCATCATCGGGACTGCTTTCCTGTTACCTGACTGAAACTTCATCTGGAAATAGGGGATAATAGCCATTGATGCTACAAGTCCCAACCTCCTGCTTCCTTTAAGTTTTCTCATGTCTGCAAGTTGCTAATTTTTATAAATGTTGATCTACGGCTTATGTTTTTATCCCATTGTTTTATATTTTTAGTTTTCCTCTATTCAACTTGTTGAATTTTATCTAATGATATCCACGTAGCGATTTTTCAAAAAACTCCTTCCACTGGTACTTGCAGAGTTACAAGAACTGAGTGAATATAATTATTTTGATTCATTTAGTCAAAAAGGGAAGTCGCGGGACTTTGAATATCAAGCCCTCATCTTGATTTTTATTAAAGGCTTTAACTAAAAGTTGAAGGTTAAGGAGAGATTTTGCATATTATAATAAATCCCATGAAAGTCACTTCTGCATTAAGAATTCTGATAAATAATTTTATGATATGGTAATAACTTTTGATATAATAAATTTATAAAAAAGGAATTTTGAAGCATATAAAATGTTCTAAGTTTGGTTGCAATATTTAATTGCAACCAAACTTAGAGCATTGCATATTCATATTCACTATTTAAGTGAACTGATTTTTCAAATGAGGGGGAAAAACGAGAATAATTGTGTCTCGAACAACACTAATTATATCACCCTGTCGTATTTTTAAATATTTATTTAATATGTACACTACAAAATGAAAAAGGAATATCTTATTATAAAGCCCCCCAAAGTTTTTTTTTTCTTTTTTTATTCGACGTAACACTTCGTAAAACGATTACAATAGTTTCTCTATACTTCGGAAGTTTAAAGAAAGTATTTTAATCACCAAAAAAATTCGACTTCTTAACAAATCTCCACCTTTCTAAGTTCGGGGAAAAAAACCACTTTTTTTTTGAAAATGTTCCACTGTTTATCTCTGATCAAGACTACTCAAAATTGTTTTGAGCAAAACCTGTGAAATTTGATATATTGTATTTAACCAAATTTGCAGATATCTATCAAATTTCGAGCAAAATCCGTTTAAAAGGAAGTCTGTCTGCTTGTCTATCATAAAAATACGTTTACTATAAAAAGGAAGAGAGCTAGATTTTTAAGATGTGATGCAACGATTTAACACTTATAATGTCGAGACCTGACTAATTTTGATCCAAATCCAAAAAAGGGTTGATCGGCGGTCGGTCTGTACTTCTAGAAACATGTAAACACGATAACTCCAAAACACAGCTGCTTAAATAAATCAAATTTAGTACGAGATATTGAAACTTTATGTGTAGTTCTATGTCAAATTTTTGTTTCAAGTGGCGCTTCTGAAACACAAATTCGAGTTTCGGATATTATTAACCATTTCGCATACAATGAGGTATCTGATAAACGCATCAAATGATTGAATTTTTAATCTGCAATTAAGTGAAAAATATTAAATAATTTAAAATGAAAAAAAAAATTATTTGAAGCGTATTATTATTAAAGGGATTAAAATAATAGTAAATATTCCAATTAGGAAGCTATTAAATTCGTCATTTAATTAGGAAGTTAAGTAAATTCTTGTGTCATGTGGTTAATTGCTTACTAAGGGATGTTCTTAAATAGCTCTCCACCAATCACAGAACAGATTCAGTAAAAATGCTAAATTCCCGTCAAATATTAATATTTTTTAACTGTTGTGCTCCAATGTCATGCAAGGTATCTAGGATAACAGCTTTATTAGAGAGTATGTGACCAAGTTTGGGAGAAGCAACGTTCATTAGTTTTTATTTTCTTGCAAGTGCATTCAAAAGTAAAGAAACTATAGCAGGACAGAAAATCCGTCTAAGATATCTTGCAGGATCGAAAATGAGCGACATTTAAGAAAAGTTCGGAATATCTCATTAAATAAAAACACAATTCAGAGAGTCCACTTCGTGTTCATACTCCAAAGTGATATTTCCTGAACTGACTTAATTTAGTTCTCTTTTTGACCAAGCACAGGCACTGAAGCTTCTAGAAGGAATAACGAATATAATCTCCCAATAGAGCTAGCGCCTTGATTCTTGAATTTTGAAAAAACCTTTATTCTTCTTGCCAAAGTCGATTATTGATCTGCCATCTTTCAAAACATCTGAAAAACTCTCTTTCTTATCATGCAGGGAAATAGCATTACATATTTTTTTCCATCGAAAAATAAGCATGAAGATAATTAAAGCTGGTTTAGTTTTTAAAAACTGATATTTTAATCACCTTTCGGATTTCGAAGATTTAACAGGGCGTAAACGATCTCATTTTAGAAATCACGTCTAATTTCATCACTAAAACAATAACCATGGATTTCTATAAGAAATTATCTTAAATGGGCACTCCAAATTGTATATACTACATATTTATGTTTATATTATCATGTGTATTAAATGGAAATCTCCCCTAATGTGCTTGTTCCTTCTCTATATAAAAAGGAAGATTTACTTAATGTTTGAAATATTCAAAGAAAATTTAAGTCCAATTTTTGAGCTGGATAATTGAAACTATTATAAAAGGTGACAAAATTTGCCACGACTGGCTTTTATCATTGACAATGTATTGAATTATTTTTACTAAACAAAGGAATAATTTAAATTAGTGACTAGAGGACTAATAAATTTGAATTTGCTATAATCAACACCAAATAAAGAAACTGTAAAATTCATCGCCTTTGTCGAGAAATTTCCCCCGTTAATGTAGTTGATCAAACAGTTTTATTATTTGTCTTTAAACCAGCCGACATAGGCAATTAATTAATTAGGCGGGTTTAATATTTACTAAAAATTTCAATCAAATGTACTGTACAACTTGATTTAAAAGCTTCCCCAATAAAAAATTTTTAACCTTCAAATTTGATAAATATTAATGACTATATTGGAAGACATATTGTTCTATTCCTTTTTCATTGTATTTTTTTGATTTTCTATCTACACTCTTGGATATCCAAGTATAAAGTGTTTTTTTTTTAAAGTCCCAGACACTTTTTGCCCTTTTCGTCAGCAAACGACAACGAAAGTGATGTCACTTCTAAGTGTCACCTGACTGGTTGAATTTCGTTTGCAAACATTATTTTTGTCACTATCGTCGTTATTTTCAAGCTAGTTAAAAAAAGTTGTCGATGACGAAAAATTTACCGGTTCTTGAGGGTAGGACCAGAAAAGCGCGGACAATATTTCGCTGTGTGATAAGGCCTTTAGAAGATTCTTGTCAATAATGAGGACAAGAATCTTCAAAGTTTGTTTTGTATTGTATCTGAAGGAAATATTTACTTTATGTAAAAGCATTTTGTTTTCAAAACAAATAAAGTTAGAACGATTGAGTTGTCCTACAAGTGTTTTAAAAAATAGCTATGAAGCAATTTTCCGTTTCTATCCTCAAGAAACGGTCAAGCAAGTTTCGTCACCCACAACTTTTTTAACTAGCTCTAAAATGCAGACGATAGTAACGGAAATAATGATTGCAAACGAAATTCAACCAATAATGTAAAATTTTGATAGTGACATCACTTTCGTTGTCGTTTGCTGACGAAAATTGCGGACGATATTTTACTGTGTGATAAGGCTTTAAATTTGCAATCGTTTCCCAATCCAGCCTAGACTTTCTCTGAAACTCGAGTTTGTCATTTACTTTTTTAAATTCCTTTAGGTCTTAGATGTCAACTTTTAAAGCAGAGATTTATTGATTCATCTTTATAAATTGATCACCTTTCGATTCATTACAATGCGAGTCCATCCTTACCTTCTTCTTCTTCTTCAGTGGCGCGTCGGCCCAGGGTGGGCCATGGCCTTCCGCTTCTTGGCTTCCCTCTTCTTGGATAGACTTCGCCAGTCATTAACTCTGAGAACTTTTAGATCTGTTTCTAGACACTCGATCCGCCGGATCCCCGGTCTACCCCTTTTGCGGGTTCCAGATGGTTTAGCGTCGAAGATCTTTTTGGTGGTCCGGTCATCTTTCATTCTAATCAAGTGTGCTGCCCATTTTAGTCTTTGAATTGAGATAAATTTTATTATGTCAGGTTCTTTGTATAGATTATAAAGTTCCAAGTTTGTTCTTCTTCTCCATGTGTCATTATATTTCACACCTCCTAAAATACTTCGCAATATCTTTCTTTCAAAAACTGCTAAGATTTCTTTCTCACTTTCGGTCATTGCCCACGTTTCAGCAGCATATGTTACTATGGGCCTTATTAAAGTTTTGTAGAGCAAAAATTTTGTTTTCCTGCTAATCAGACTAGATTTTAGATACTTGTAAATTCCATAAAAACATCTGTTACCAGCAGTAACTCTCTTACGCACTCCATGTGTTACGTCATTAACAGTATTCAATTCAGAACCCAGATAGGTGAAACTATTAACTACTTCAAATTTGTAATCTCCTATTTCAAGTAAGGTGTCATTGAAACTGGCAGTCGTCATATACTTGGTTTTAGTTTGATTAATTAGAAGGTGCATTTTCTTTGCCTCATTTACCAAGTAAAGGAAGGCCTGTTTGAAAGTCTCTGGAGTCCTTGCGACAATGGCAATATCGTCAACAAATGAAAAAATTTGCACATATTTGTAGAAAATTGTTCCTCTGGTGTTAATTGGGTCCATCCTTATATCATTATTATATCTATTTTGAACCGAAATATTTGGTGACTAAATTAATGTTTGATTTTCGAGATACGAAACTTCCCAAACACTTCTCTTCCTAATCTCGTCAGACTATTGCTCTGATATTCAGTTTATTAATCAATTACTAATCCCATTTAGTGCTCCTCTAATTTTTACTAAATCTAATTTTTCACTGTCGCTCCAAGATAATTCAAACTCGCTTGATTACCATCTTATTGTATTAAAAACCCCTAATTAATAATATTTTTTTTCTCTTTCCACTAACAAAGCACAATAGCATTAAGTTAGGCCATGTTGCAATGAACCTACTTCAGCAATAGCAAAGGAACTGAGGTGACAGGCGTAATTGCCTGGGTACTTATGCCAAATGTTCTATCAACTGGTAATTTTCCAAAACACTGTTCTGTTTTTGCAATGCCATTTTTTTTATTGAAAACCTTTTTTACCCCTTTCCCGTAAAATGACGAGTATAGCACGTCATTGATTTTTCACGTCATATAGCACAATGACGTGCTATATTCGTCATTGCTATATGGCATGGCGAGTTATACTCGTTATGCAACTAAAGTTACTATTGAATATAATGATTAATTTAATTTAAAATTTCTAGTGTATTGAATGCGGATGCACTTTTATTTCTTATGTTGATACCATAGATCACTATCATACATCGTTTGATTGTATTGGTACAAGTTATGGTCAAGCTATTAGTAGTCATTCTAATAAATTCGTTCATTTATTCTAATAAACATTTAGCCAGAACCTCTGACTAACTAAATGTTAAACATGCAGTGAAATATACACCTTTTAATTAATAATTATAAATTAGTTAAAATTATAAAATAAAATAAGTTTTCTTAAATAAAAATTAAATAGCTTTTTCATCCAAAATTTTTTATTCTTAAATCTTGCTAGAAGGGGTGAATCAGAGCTATTATTCAACTTCCATATTTACCTTGTTAGTCTCTCCACTTTCTATTATTGTTGTTGTCACTTCAGAGGCACATTGTAAGTCAGCTGACAAAACATTTGTTTTTTCGGTAACTCTAACTAAACACATGAGTACAATTTCGCTACTTCAAGCGTCACATTCGCTTGCATAACCCCTTTTTACAGGGATACATGCACACATCTCACATATAGAACAACCATGCTCAAGAATCCGAAACGCCCAGACCACGGGGAAGACACGCTACCCCAATGCCAGAACGCCAATTACCACTTTCTATATTTAAGTAACATGCGTAATCATTTATGCTTCTTTTGCAAGTGAAAAAAGATCCACATTATGAATTTGCAAATGAAATTGGTAAGAAATTTACGAAAAAGAAAGACAAATTTTCCTTTTCTTCTTATTATTTTCAATATGATACTAAAAAATAAATGCAACCTACCCATTGTAGGAAGAGGGGTAAAAAAGGACCGTACAAATTCCGTATTATTACAACCTTTTAGTTATGTTTCCAATAATAATATAAATAAAGACAATAATAGTCTATTATAAATAACAATAAATATTATTATCACTTATAATAGACTCTAAATTTTATATATATATATATACACTGAAGTGAAAAAAATTCATGGGACAGCAATATGCAAATATACAGATGGCAGTAGTATCGCAGCGAAAAAGTATAAATGCGCAGTTCGTTTTCCAGAGCTTTCATTTGTGTTCAAGTTATTCATGTGAACAGGTTTTTCGTGATTTATGGTGGCACGACGAGAATTAACAGACTTTGAACGTGGAATGTTAGTTGGAGCTAGACGCATGGGTCATTCCATTGCGGATATCGTTAGTGAATTCAACTTTCTGAGGCCCACAGTATCAAGAGTGTGCCGAGAGTATGAAATTTCAGGCATCACATCCCATCATGGACAGAGCAGTGGGCGACCACCTGCACTTCACGACCGAGACCACCGACGTCTGTGTAGAATGGTCAATGTTAATAGACACGTAACACTTTGTCAAATAACTGCAGGAATCAATGTGGGACATACGAGGGACGGGTCCGATAGGAATGTGCGGCGAAATTTGTCTTCCTTGGGCTATGACAGCAGAAGACCGACTCGAGTGCCTTTACTGACAGCACGACATCGCCTGCAGAGACTCTCCTGGGCTCGTGAGCATATCGACTGGTCCCTAGATTAGTGGAAAACCGTGCGTGGTCAGATGAGTCACGATTTCAGTTGTTACGAGCTGATGGTAGAGTTCGAGGGTGGCGCAGACCCAACGAAACCATGGACCCAAACTGTCAGCAAAGCACTGTTCAAGCTGGTGGTGGCTGCATAATGGTGTGGGCTGTTTTTACATGGCATGGACTCGGTCCTCTGGTGCAACTGAGCCGATCATTGACTGGAAATGGTTATGTTCAGCTGCTTGCAGATCACTTGCAGCCATTCATGGACTTCATGTACCCACACAACGATGGGATTTTTATGGATGACAATGCTCCATGTCACCGGGCCGGAACTGTTCGCGATTGGTTTGAAGAACATTCCGGACAATTCCAGCGTATGATCTGGCCACCTAGATCACCCGATATGAATCCCATCGAGCATTTATGGGACATCATCGAAAGGTCCGTTCGTGCCCAAACTCCTGCACCATCCACATTTTCACAATTATGGACGTCTATACAGACAGCATGGCTCAATATTCCTGCAGAGGACTTCCAACGACTTGTGGACTCCATGACACGTCGAGTTGTTGCACTTCGCCGGGCAAAAGGAGGACTGACACGATATTAACTGTCATCCCATGACTTTTGTCACTTCAGTGTATATATACATACACACAATAATAGTCTATTGTAAATGGATAATAATAACTATTATAAAGACAATAATAGTCTTTTGACAAAGAGAACATTATGAGGATTTTTAAGGTACATGACAACATTAAATAGATTTTGAAAAAAATGTAATTGTTAATTTTTTATTTCATATTCTTTATGTTTGAACAGGTTTCCTCATAAAACTGTGAGAATTTTTTTAAAGTCTATTTTTTGGGAGGTTAACTGACTTTTAGGGTTGAATACAGTTTAATAGTATTTTAGATCCTCAGACCTATTTTCTCTAGTTCTAGTCTTTGGTATAATTTTCTTACAAAAAAAACCTCATAAATTAAAATTTAATGAATATTTTTTGTTAAAATTAATTGCTGTAAGCAATTCTCAGCACGCTTTGCAGTTCCTGATAACAGAATATGTATTCTGTTCATTATAAGTATTCTATTCATATTTTTACAGTTATTTAAATATTTCACAATGTAAAAAAATTGATGATTTAATGATATTTATCAATCAAATCCAATATTTAAAGAGTGGACAGAAATATATAAAAACATTTTAATCAATTTTTCTTTAATAATGCTATCTACTTAATACATCAACAGAAGTTAATTTTAATTCAGAACTTAGATAGTATATTTCTTAAGCTATCAACAAAATTTTAAGCAAATCATTTGATAAATCTCTAAACAAGAAGGTTTTTCTTTATATCTCTTTGTAGCAAAATAATTTTTTTTTTTTAAATCTAGTTTTAAAGAGATTTTTTGACAACCGAAACATTTCGGCTTTAGAGACGCGTTTTATGTAAATATTCAAAAATATAACTATATTCGAACATTTTTCAAAAAATCCATCTCGAATGCAGTCACATGCCTTAATAGATAGCAAGTCCAAACATCATACCATCAGATGATAAGAAAGATAATAAAAAACAAAAATTATGGGTTATTATAAGGCACCGAGATCTATAGAACTTTTTGAGAATTCCATATGATATCACACCCTGTTAGATAATGTACATAAATCTAAGAGGATGAAGCAAAGCGATTCTGTTATTGAAGGTGAGTCTATAGAATGAACTCAACTACATCTTCGCCAGCAATTAAAAAACTATTGCTGTTATTTCACTAGAGATTTGCTGTCTGTTTATACCATTAATGATTACTAGAGATCGTTAATAAAACATCAGGTGCTTTTAAGATCTTTGGATCTTTTTTTCGCACCTCAAAAAGGTAACTAAATATCCATTGACATAAACAGTTCACTGATTTTCTAGGATCATTATCCCTTTTGAGTCATAATCTGTTATTTATAGGTTGTTTATGTATATTATCCAATGGGTTAACATACATACATTGTAAGCAGGAGTTCCTATACATCGAAATTGCAGCAATGAAGTTCTTTGAAACACAACATAATTAAAATCTCTCTCTCCATAACCAACAAAACATGTAACATGGTATTTCATATTGGAAACAAATACCGTAACTTGATAATCATCAAAATTTTATACATCTATACTACTTATAAAGCTCAATGTGTGTATGTGTGTTGGCACTCTATAGGCCAGACTGTTGGACCTACAGCTACCAAATGTGGTTCATGTATACCTTGGAGGGCAGGAATGTGCACCTCGGAGCCTTTCTCCGTGGTTGTGATGTATGTTACATTTCTTTTTTTTCGCCCCAATTTGAGTGAAATTTTTGCAATTCCAATTAAAAATGCATTATATAGAAGGAGATGCCAAATAAAAATTTTAGAGCTGATATCTGCAAAAATTAACTTCCTTGGGAAAAAAAAAGAAGAAAAGATATTGAAAAATGACAATAAATAATTACTATGTATCCAAATTTGTGGACTAACAAAAATCATTCTTTTTTATAAATATAAGATTGCTGTACATATTCAGATGGTATAAAAATTATCAGAAGAAAATGGGATAAATCAAAGTTAAAAGGGAAGTTGGTTGATTATCGAAATGCTAAATAGCAGTTTTTCCAGTGTGTAAGGGTAATAGGAGATATGTTCAGATTTAATAATTGAGACAATGTTAATCTCAAATTTAATTTTCACTTCTCTTTATCCTAAAAATTGATTATAAGGCCCACTGAAAACAGAAAGCACAATTTTTAAGATAAGTTTTTTTTCTTTAAATAAAAGAAAACTTTACTTTTAAAAAAATTTACTTATTTTTTAAAGTTCTTTTCACCTAAAGGACCTAAAAAACATCAAATACTTTTCTGGCATTCCGAGTACAACAAAATAAAATTCAATAATTTTTCAAAGACCATGGGAATGTTGTAAAAATTAGTAAATGGAGAAAAACATATTGGGTTTGGAATTTCTTCTTAAACTTCACTAAGCAATCACAAAAAAGAAATTTTGTGTCAAAAGCAATAAAAGTGCATCTTAATTGTCATCTACTGAAACACAGATGAAATAAAGAGAAGGATCACAACATTAAATGGTTGTCAGGATAAGAATACACCCAAATTCCATTTTCGTTTGTTCGCTTGGAGTAAGAGGAAAGTGTGGTCTTTCTTATATATAAAATGATTTCTGGAAATTGTATATAACATTTGCACATCAAAAAACTTTTTTTGTGTGTGAAATTTTGTAAGTGCTTTTTTTTTATAAATAAAAATCTACAAAAACAGCATAAAAAATTGATAAAATAAAAAAAAATGTATCAAAAAGTGTACTCGCTACAACAAGCAAGTAAAATACTACTGCAATAAAAAAATATGCAAAATGGTGGGTACAAAACAAAAGGCATGAATTTATTGCCTCTTTTTCATAGTAATAATTAATTGCATTAATTATCAACTATTACTTATATATTATTTTTATAATAATTTATTGCATCTTTATCTCTTGTGATGTAATTCAATTTCTTTTTTATACAATCATCAAAATATCCCTTAAAGTCATTTCTGTAAAACTTTTTCAAAGCATGAAGTGAATTTCTTTTATCTAATTAATGGGCCCAAAATAGTGACCACAAATAGGCAATTTTGAATGTGGGAAAAGAAAATATCACAGAATCAGGTGAATAAAGAACATAAAATCCTATTCAATTACAATTTTTGTAAAAAATTCATGAATAATAACATAACTGTGAAAAGAGATAGTATCATTTTGCAAAGCCTATTAGTTATTCCTTCAGAGTTTCTGTTGTTTTCAGTATTTTCCTTATGGTTCAACAATGTCTTTGTCAAACAATAATCACTAAATAAGAATTCTCTAATCTAATAAACACATTGATTATGTTAGACACTTGTCAGATCCATACAGAAGATATCTGGATCTGAATCTTTAGATTCAGTCCTTGTGTTGTTTTTCCACTTCCAACCCATCATCTCAAGAAAAAACCCATACACAGGATTCGAACCTACCTTCCAAAGTTAGGTTGTTTTTGGCAGAGTTTACTATGCAAATTGGGTGAACTCGAATAGTATACAGACGTGTACGTTAAAGATCTTTAAGAGAGCAGTAAAGAGATATCAGACTATGTGGCTGACCTGCTGCACAGCCAATTTAAGATGATTTGCCAAGTTTTTATATTGAAACATTGGGGTTTGAATCTGTTTTAAAAGTTGTTCTTCAAAGTTTGGTGAAGCTAACTTTATTTAAAATTCAACCTATTATTTTTTGCTTCAAGAACGAGCTAATCTCCTAAGTTAAAATTCATATCAAATTAAAAGCAAATTTCTTTTCAGATGCAAAAATAAAAGAATTTCATCTTAGATATTTATAGAAGTTGTAAAAATGTTTGATAAAAGTTTGAAGACGATATCTGTAACAAATATATTTTAAATAAAGCATTCTAGATACTTTATGACATAGTATTATATTATTTCCATCACATAAGTAACACGACATTAATTTTTATTTTTTTGATTTGCCAGAATGAATGAAACAAATGCTTTAAAAAAAAAACTGAATAAATTGATTGTCAATTACAGAGCAACTTGGTTGCTGAACAACATCTTTGAATGTTTTCTATCAGTTTATTAGCATACAGTAAGACTTCTTAAAAGTCATCAACAATACATTATATTTATTTCTAATGTGCAGTTTCCAGTTAAGTCTAATCAAATTTATTAATTTTTCTTTTGGTTATGTAGTTATAATGTTTTAGGAGAGGGTTCAAGCAATTCAATAAGAATTCACTACAGGAAATATTCATGAAATGTTCTTTTTAGAGTAAATACAAAACTTAAAAATAAAATTTTCATTCCTCAAAAGATATCAGTAATTCTGTACGTACAAAAATAATATAATCTTCAAAAATGTTTCAACATGCATTGTGTAAAAACAAAATTGTTTACAATAAATAATATATTATTAACTAAATAATAAATTGCAACATAATGATTAAACAAATAAAAATTTAATTACAAATGGACATTTAGGTTTTGAAATGATGAAGTACTTTAAATAAAAAGGAAAAGGTGTTTTAATCAAAATATTTTTAATAACAACAATATGAAACACAAAAATCAGGAAATTATTTTTCTGAAAAATAAAAAGTAGCACTCTCAAATAATGTACAATTATATATCAACAAAAAAATTTAACTGATTTTTGACTATATACATAGAGAAGTCTACTGGATTTTTGAAAATGTTTAACAATGTCAAAGATTTACAATGCAGTTCTTGCAAATTCTTTGAATGCCTGTTTGAACATATACTTTTAAAATTTAAAAATCTACAGTCTATATAAATTAAAGTTTTTCATTCCATTCATTTGGATTTATATCAAAATCTTTCATCTTGAATTTCAAATTCAACCACATTCCAAATAAACCAACATCAACTATCCTTTGATAAAAAGTTAAAAATTGTGGCCTAAGATATTTGCATTGTTGTGCATAAATGTCACAGTTTTTATCATAGTCTGCAACCCACATTAACGAAAAGAATAACAAATCTGTGTGTCTCAACAAGCCTTGATTTTCACAACGAGTCACGTAAGTAATATGGTCTTCAGCTGCAGGGTTACGTATTGGATCCGAAACCATAACAAGTGCCGAGCTGTTTTTAATATGTTGATCAAAGAAGGATTGTTCATCTGGGTTTGTAATTAAAGCTCCAAACATAATGCCTAAACCTGTAAAAAAAAAAAAGAGTATTAGTATATTTATTGGAATAAAATTTATACTCACAAATGCATAATGTTGAAATTTGACTAATTTGAATTTTTGCAGTTATTATATATTACATTAATGAAATGTTAAATATAAGTATGTAACCATAACTATTTCCCTTGGCCCTCTGGTGGCCACTGCCATGAACAATCAGTTCTTGTCTTGGAAACGAACGTAAAGCTTGATGTAGTCCCCGAGTACTATTTTAATGCATATATGTTAAATGTTATGCATATTTGTTATTGTCCTAAATAATTTTGTCCCTGTGTAAATCATGTCATTAAATGTATTTTAACTTAATTGGCATGATTTATTGATTTTAATTGTCTACCCTGACAGAATTAAAATCTTGGCGCCCTTTCGGTCACAATCTATTTTATTAATTTTTCATCAAAAGTAATGCTATTTGTCCTTAGTAATCAAATGAATAATTTTTAAGAAATTGAATTCATTCAAGGGCTATAAAATATATTCTATTAAAAGAGAAAAAAAATCCTCACATTAGTAAAAGCCCTTTGAATAAAATTGTATTACATATTCTGAAGTTTGATTACATAGTTTTTGTAGTTGATCTGTACACTGCTTATACATTTAAATCATATTCTAAAATTATAACTGGGATCAATAAATTAAAAAAATTATTATTATTTTAATTATTAGTCACTTTTTATTTATAAAATATTAAATTATAAAAATATATTAAAAAAATTAACTTAAAAAGAAATTATAAAATATTAAAAATAACTCCTCCCAGTAATTTAAGCCCAATTTTTAAAATTGAATTTTTTTTTTTTTGATAAATCAAATTTTATGAAGACTATCAAGCTCACTGAATTGCAAGATTCCCCAGGAGATTTGCAAACATTTTGAAAAGTAAATTGTAATCATTGGTCTAAGAATAAAGCTTCTTTCCTAGGCCATAATGTTTTAATTCGACAAATTTATTCATTTTCAGTGGATATGAA
>JAPMOQ010007727.1:727615-755382 GCA_026543055.1 Argiope trifasciata | reverse complement strand
AATTAAAACATTATGATAATATTTAATAAAAAATTTCATTTTACTCTAATTTCTTGAGTTTGGATATTTTTATAGAGCTAATTGAAACTTTTTATTAAATATTATCATTTTTGTCATTTAAGATTTTCCGATTCAATTTATTTTCGGTTTGTGATCAGTAACAAACATGTCTATAGAGACATTTAAATGTTAAAAAATATATATTAATGAGTTTTGTATATGGTTGAATTGTTTTATATTTTTATTGAAATTACAATATAATTATATTAGTATTAAATATGTGGTGAAATATAATGACAAATATTATAAAAATATAGCATATTAGTACTAAATACTTGATATATTTAATTCAACCATCTACCAAGAATGAAATTATTTAAAATTCTATCACAAAGGACTTGACTAAATTTAGAGCAGAATTAAAATTTGACTTGTCCAAATATTTAAATGAATAAAAACAGCTAAGAGTATATAAAACAGAAGAAAAGGAACACTTTAGAATTAAAAATGAGATTAAAGAAGTAAACATCAACAGCAGTAAAGATGTTTTTAACATTTCATAGTTTTAGTGAATTTACACATAAACAATAACATACATAAATAGCAAATTTAATAAATAAAATGATAGTAATACTAAATTTAAGATTTTATTATATTCAGTGATGTTCTTAAAAATTAAACCAGTAATTTGAATAACAAACAATGTATAGCAGTTTGAATACATCAATTGTACAATAAAACTTCAAATGAAATGGTACAATCAAATAACATATTCAAATTCTTAAAGAGAGGAAAAGTTTTTATTTCTGCTTTACTGGGTTAAATTACATCTTGCAATAGTAAATCCTCATCCATAACTAAGTGGCATGACAGCCCATAGGGGTCAAGGTCTACAGTGCCAACATGTGCCTTCTTGACCGTGGGATTCCTTCTGATTTGCAGCCGCATAATGTATCCCCCATACAAAAATGATCACCAATGTTTAGTGACTGTTACTGACTTATTAAGATATCTCCACAATACACTCTTACCAACGAGTCTGCGGAGAGACAAACGATTTTAGAGCACCAAGCATTATGGTCAGCAAAGATACTGTTCATTATTCAAAGTCACAAATGTGACGAGTTGTATTGTAGAATCCAGCCAATGTGGAGATTGAATTCCACCAAGGATTGAACTCGCAACCTTATGATTTGCAGCATAACACATCCTCAATACAAAAGTGATCACCAATATTTAATGGCTGTTACTGGCTTATTAAGGTACTTCCACAATATGCTCCAGCCCACACCAATGAGTCAGTGGAGAGGCGAACGAATTTTTAGAGCCGCGAGTTATGGAGAGCATGACTTGTTATGTCAAGTGAGTCTGATGACTTTTGATTGCATCAAGTGAGTCTGATGACATTTGATAGCGCCAAGTGCTATGGTGAGCAAAGAGTGTGTTCATTGTTCAAGTTTACCAATGTGGTGAGTGATATTTGTGGAGTTGCACCTAGGTAATGATTGCATTGGTTGGAATTGTGCCAATTAAATTTCAAAAAGGATCAAACTCGCAACCTTTCGATTTGCAGCCGCTTAACATAGCCCTATAAAAGAATGATCACCAATGTTTAGAGGCTGTTACTGGCTTATTAAGATATCATCACAAATGCATGGCATATGTCTTGGTTAAGTGGTCAGTGTAATGAGAACTCCCAATGTTTAGTTCCCAAGAATGTTTGTCCTTCATTTCATTGATACATTGAAGGGATGAAAGGCTGAATGAACCTTGTCCAGCCTGAGGATCGAACATCAAACCTGTGCTTTGGAAGCACAAAGCATTACCACTACATCCCTACACTTCAAACCCTCATGTATATTAAGGACAATAAAATGTTATTCATTTACAACCATGGAAATAAGATATGGATGTATTTAACTAATAAAATTTCAGAAATATAATAATTTTAATTACAGACATTAATCTTATCACTATAATAAGAAAACCTAAAAACCAAAAGAAAGTCAATGAAATTTCGACAAATATTCATTATTTATGTTAATAAGTTAGATAAACTGAATTACAAGAAATATGTCTTTTCTCTTAAAGACTATACAATAACAAATATATGTATGTAGCTCTGCAAAACTGAACTTTAATTTTCATAAAAACATTTATAACATGTTTCTGGCAATGAAACAGATGAGGAGAATAGTATTTTGTTGCAGGAGTGAAGAAACAATAATCACCTTTCTCTTAAGAATTACTTAGATTTCATCCCTAATCATATTAAAACAGTTTAAACAACTTCTTTGTTTTTAAGAAAAAAGTGAAATTTCTATTTCATTTCTTCAAAAAAATTATAATAAAAATAGAAAAATTCTAATCAATATTTTTCCCATGACATTAAATAACAAAATGCTTAAATTATTGCCTAAAATACAGAAGAAATTTGCCAATAAAAACATTAATTCTTAAAAAAAAAGAAAAAGAGAGAGAGACAGATTTTATATATGTTGAAATATTTGTTATAAACACTAAGCTGTACTTAATCAAATATTTAACAACATATAGAAAAAAGAGAAAAATCAACCTTTGAAGGATTATTTAACTATAAAATTTGGAAAAGATAGATTTTGACAATAAAATAATAAGAGTTTTTATTTAATTCTTAGATAACAAAACTAAACATTTTCATGCAACAGCATAGTTTTCATGGAACATTTTGTCCATCTGAAGGAAGAATTAGCATGTATCATGAGATAAACAAGAAATTTAAAAATTGCTTTAGCTGCATTTTCTTTCAAATACAAACACTATTAAATTCTTTTCTATATTTTGGCTGCTGCTGAAAAATTAAGGAAATTTGAAACCTGAAGTCAGATTTTCCCAATTTTTAAACTATCACCTCATGAAAGATAATGTGATTAAAGCATTTTCTTAAATTGTATAGAAAATAGTCCACTTTAAAAATTACTTTTATACACAATTATAATAATTGTAGGATATTAAGTGGACTGTATGTATTACTTTGTCTATAAAGTTTCAATGAGTGCTGGTCCGTTTTTTGAATGATGAGACTAATTTGTAATTAATAATATTTAATAAACAATTCCATACAATTCATGATTGAACACTCACCAGAGAACGTCAGCAATGCAACGAGACATACATAAGAATAGTAAAACTCTGTGACTCTACAGAGGAATGGTTACCACAATTGGCATACTATCATCTCACATGGCGATAAGAGCAATATTTTGTTTAACATTTAACAATAATAATAGAGAAGGATTGAGAATGGAAAGGTAAAAAATTTGTCTTGAAACTAATTGCTTCTGTTGTGGGCAATGTAATTTCAAAGAATGATAAATTTTCAAATCTTTTTAAAATAAACTTATGATGAATGAATTTATAGTTAAAAATAAATTATAAATAATCGTTTAGTACTAGTAAAAAGTGAAAATGCTGCATGTTCTCTTATTATTTATTAGTTTCTTTATTATATTAGTTACAATTAAGGACAACTAGTAAGAAAAAGCTTAAAATTATGCCAATTTAAATAGATCTAAAAATGAACAAAAAGTAAAGGACATGTTTAAATAGAATTCAATTTATAAAACAACAACAAAGAAAATAAATCTATTCAATAATAGGACTATACAATAGTATCTTAAGCTATTGTATTGAATATGTAGATATACATATATGGTGACATCTCAATAAGCCAGTAACAGCCACAAAACATTGGTGGTCACTTTTGTATAGTGGATAAGTTACTCGGCTGTAAATCGGATCGCGAGTTCGATCCTTGGCGGAATTCAATCTGCACATTGGCATAATTCAGCCAACAACTCCGCCACACATATAATTAATTTAGAAGTAATGTAATGAACATAATATTCTATCAGAATCAGGTGCCATTGGTTATATGACAGAGGAGAATAAGCAAATTATCAAATAAATAGAAAATAAGAAGAGATGAATATGGCAAATTACAGGAGTAGAACAATAGTTTCTTTTAAAAGTAGTAAAAAAAAACATTTACAAATATTAAACTATCTAT
The DNA here is from genome assembly GCA_026543055.1 of Argiope trifasciata. Classification (NCBI taxonomy): domain Eukaryota; kingdom Metazoa; phylum Arthropoda; class Arachnida; order Araneae; family Araneidae; genus Argiope; species Argiope trifasciata. Next base: position 751,334 of record JAPMOQ010007727.1, on the reverse strand, counting down.
AAAATGTTTAATATGGAAAAAGTGAGATAGCAAATACAACAAAGATTAAACATGAAAGCTATTTATTCTACTGCAAGCAAAAATTTACTAACTATGGATGTTATCATATAAAAAGACTTACAAAAACAGAAACTTAGAATTTACCTGACGTAACTAAAAGAGCTTTTTTAGGTCTTTCTTTGGATCCCTGAATAACATCCATTCCAACAGATTTATAATCTGCAATCATTCCCAGCCAAAATTCTCCTGCATATGAAAGATAAGATTTAAATAATATATATGTAAATATACAAATTTATATTTATTAATGCAATTATTTAATTTGAATAATTTTTAGAAAGAAACAGAAAAACAATAGAAAAGTCATACAAAAATCAAAACCTAAGCTTTCACTAAAATTAAGCAAGCTGTTAAATAGTAACTGCTTCTTCTTATGATTTAACAAGAAGCACAGTAGACATGTTAAAGGAAAAATAATATACATAGTGAATGCATATGATTATAAAACTAATATATACTATATTCTTTCTATAAATGTCTTTATTTACATCCCATATTTATAAAAGAATCTCCCAACATATAAAAACACTATACAAAAAAGATTAAATTAATTCTAACTCAAGCAAATGGACAATTTAATCTGTAAACAATATATATATATATACACTACATCTTTAGAAACATAAACTAGAATTCTATGAAAAGTTCTACCAATTTGGTTTCTTACTAACCCATTAATGAAAAAATAACATTCAAACTTAAACCTTTATTACTTGATAACAAATAATAATAAATTTCTTATAAAAAGAAATAAATAGTTTCTTGTTGAATAAAAAAATTATAATTGAATAGTGACAACAAAAAATTTAATTACATATATATTTTTATATTATGACATTTTCTTCAGTTTTTCACATTTGCATTAAGGCATTTGCCTATAATGAGAGATATGAATTCCTTTCTGAAAATAATAACAAGAAATTTTTTTCCATCTTAATTTTTTTCTCTCTTTTTTGTTGTTTTACAAGAAATTTATAACTATTTTATGAAAGTCAAAATACCACAATGAAAAAAAAAAATCCCTTTACTTATTTAAGTCATTGAAGATACATATATATATGTGTGATATAGTAGCTCACATATCATTCCAAAGCATTGCAATCATTATTTCTAGCATTATATATTTTTTACCCAGTATTCATAAGTTATTTAACATAAGGGACTCACAATTTTAAATTCCAACTGATAATTATTCAGGAATATAGTGTACTATGTTAAGTGCAACAGCAAAAATTAAATCATAGAAAGAAGATAGCAAATTGGACAAATCTTTTAAGAAAAGGAAATATGGAAACATATAAATGCAATGATAAGAAATAGATAATCTGCTATTTTCAAGAGGTAAAGTGAAGGATTTTATAATTAAATTTTAGAAAGGACAGGCAAAGTAATTATCATGCGTATAATTTTTCTTAGACAGGAAGAAAGTTTTTAGCAGCAATTTTAGTCCTTTTGAATTCATTCTGTTCTCATTTACGCTAGAATAAGTTGTGATAGAATTAAGATACTTAATCATTCAGAAGATAAGTACAATATACATGATTATGCTAAATTTATAATGATAAATACAAAATTGTTTGAATATGAATAACCATTTACTCTACTGAATATCTCAGTCATTAAAATCAGTCATAGAACAGTAATATAAATTTATGTTAATATATATAAAAAAATTATGCTCAGTATTGTTCTTATCGCATAATTGAAGAATGTTCTAGCTTGATGTAAAATATACAGAAGTTATGACATATGAAAATCAAACCTTTTATTTTCAGGGAACCAAAATACAAACATGGATATTTTTAACTCAGTTTAGTTATATTAACATCCATCTTTAAAGCAACACTAGGCTATTTAGGGATGGTACTCATAATTTTGAACCACTGTCAGAAGATGAGCATGACACCCGAGCTAACATCCCCTTCAAACTTCCACAACACATCCCATCAGAGGGAGGACTGATAGATTTAACATGTGCCAGACTGCTTACCGAATGGTTCTTCAGTGGAATTTGGTCTCGAACTTGAAACTATCCAATTCCAAATCAAGACCTTATCACCAGGCTACTGTGGCCTATGCAAATGTATGTTATTGCACTGAAAGCTGAACTTTTTAGAGATGGCAAGACTTATATATGTTGAAACAAGAAAATAAATTCTTAAACATCCTTTTTGAAAAAATAAAAATGTTTCAAGGATAATAATTAAATTGAAACATGCACACAAGAAAAAGCTTAATAAAACAGCAATTTTTTGAGGAATTAAAGGGGTAAAAAACAATATTTGCATTAATTTTTTTTATTATGATCACTTAATAAATATTAATTGTCTTCATTTTTAAATAAATGGCAGTCATCTAGCATAAATGTTGATGCAAATAATGCCATTTATTAAAGAAACAACTACCTAGTGTACATATATGCTCTCAATGCAGAAAATGTACTCTGATATAGAAATTTGTCTCTAAATTAAAAAAAATATATTAGAATTACCACTGCCTCATTTTAAACAGCAGCTTTGATATATAATTTGTTTCAAAATATAAAATAATTACAAATTGAATCAATAAAATACACAGTAAACAATTCGATTTTTAGATATTTAAAACATAAATTTTCTTTAATTGATTGAGAAAAAAGTTGAAAGAAATTTATTCGATTGACATGATTCTAATTCAATCGAGGAGAGAACAATGTCTCTTTTCTAAACTATGGAAGATATAGCTTGGAAAATGTCTCATAATTTTAAATTATAATCATGTGATGACAATGATTTTTGAATTATTATACCCATCCCTAAACTATCCAAACCAATTCTCAGGAGGCTTGATAATAAGAGATTAAATCTATATGAAGATCCAATGAATTCTTCTGAAATAAACAACACTTCGTTTCTAATGACAAGCTTTTGCCAAAGCAGAAAGGGGGGGGGACTTGAAACTTCTAGTAATAAGTAGAAAAAAGAAACATATAAAAACAAACTATGCGTTATAATGTAGATAAAAAACATAAGTTTAGTAACAGTAGATCATTTGATTACATTCTCACAAACTTTCCTTATTCACAAGAAATCAACAAAAATACAATTTATCATGAATAGCTCATTTCAAATTATAACTTTACTTCATGTTATAAAGAGAATGTTTATTTAAAAATGTTTCTTTCTAGGAGATAAAAAATATTTCATTAAAAGAAAGTAAAGTATTAGGTTAACATTTATAAAGAAATTAAAGTGTAAATATCATGTAGAGTATAGAAGTATTCCAGTAATAAAAAACATCAGAGCATTCCAACATTTTCTACGACTAAAATTTAAACAATGTCGGGATATAACTTTCAAAGAATATTCGAATTTTAATGAACAAGTTTCATCATTAATGAGATGCGTATTAGCTAATATTTATAATAATAATAAAAATATCACTAAGTCTTACGCCATCTATGTAATCTAGTGCCTTCTTCTGCCTGATTAATTTTTTGTTTTATCATAACCACACGCTTTATAAGCGCCTGTGGAAAGGTAAGAATTCGTCTGACTAGCATTTGTATTTATATCGCGCTTCGTATTCAATATACTCAATATTTACCGCTATCCCATGCGGCAGAATAAAGTCTAAACAAATTATCTTTTCATTTCATTTCATGTCGTTATTGAGTCAATTCTTTAGAGATTTTGCAATTTTATAACAACTGTAACTTCTATTAAATACAATAACTGCCATAGTCGAATAGTGATTACTAACAGGTAAAAACATAATAATATAGAAAAGAGGAATTTATTTGGGGAAACTAAATCACATAATAATAATAATAATAATAATGATGATGATGATTTATCTCAGAAGAATATTAAGTAAGAAAAAATAATGAATGCTATACATTTATACATATGTAAAATTTCTGTGAACCATCGTAATTTCTTTGATCAATTGCTCCGCAGGAGAAAATGCAAATACTCAAAGTTTCAGCTTGGTTTGCAGATACAAATAATAATCTTTTAAAGCCACATTTTTTAAAAAAAATCTTATTTTTAATTTGTCTTTGTGGAATTTTGAAGACGAGGGAGAGTGGGGAGGGGGGGGGGCACGAAATTAGGGTACAAATTCATTTAAAATATAAAATTCGGGGAAGTGAAAGTAATAGGTTTTCCAAGTTTCATCGCAATTGGTTGAGCAGTACAGTAGCTCATAGGATAAGAGCAAAAAAAATTTTGTTTTATATATAACAGATATAACTGTACTGTGCCTATAACTTACAGGAGCAGGCAATAAGTTGACTAAATTGTATATAAATCAGTTGAATAGTACGGCAGCACATAAAGAACAAACAAGCAACAATTCATTTTTATATAATAGATCTGTGTATTTTTTTAGAATTGCAATGCTTGGTTTTCTTTGATAATTGTAATGGAAGAAACTATTTTTTGTATCTTTCATGATTCGTTTAATATTCGTTCAGAATTCTCAAGATTAATGTTAGAAAATGTGATTAAAATATTTTCTTTTATAATAGATTAAACACACAAAATATATTTATGCCATAAATTTGTTTATATAGTTGAATTAATAATTTTTTTAAAGTTAAAATAACGCAATTTTTTTTACTCTAATATTTCCGGAAAATACAACAAAAAACGCTAAAATTTATTAAGTTTTTAATTAAAATTTCAATCCTATAGGATTGAAAAACTTTCTGGCATATCCCCTAAAACTTTCTGGTTTATTCTTTAATTAGGCTGTTATCGCAGAGAAAACTTACTTGGCATTTATGTACAATAGCTACGAAATATTAACCTCTAGGTTGAATTTAGCATCTATACTGAATATGTTTGTGCCTCTTTGGAGAGTTATTTTGACATTGGTTATTATTTAGTTATTTAGTTATTGGTTAATAGATACGGTAAATATATTCAAAACTATTTATTATATATTAGATAATTTAACTATGCCTATAACCATCCCTCAAGTGCAAGTAATAAATATTCAAAGTTTCATCGAAAATGGTTGAGCGGCACGGCAGCGCATAAGAGACATAAGACAAACATTCATTTTTATTTATACAGATTACATAATTTAACTCTGCCTATTACCCTCCCGTAGCTACAAATAATAAGTAGTCAAATTTTTGTCACAATCGGATGAGTGGTACGGTAGCGCATATGTAGATTTTTAAAGAGGTTCTTTTAAACTATGTTTACTGATATTCTGAAAATTTGGATCAGTGTTTAATTTTATATAAATTTTAATGATGTGCATGATTTAAAATTATGAAAAATGAATTTTTATGTGTTCCTTTAAATTGTCAATTTTATATTTAAAGCACGATTTCTGTCTCAATAAAATCAAGTTGTCTTTTAATAATAAATAATTATTTTTCCAAATCTATTTGAAGATTTTTTTAATTTATAAATTCTTAAATTTGGTGCTTACAGGCTGGAACACTGGCCTGTAAATTGGTAACGGGCATTTTGCTGAATACGAGGCATTATTTAGGTTTTAATCGTGAATTCAAAAGTTACCCGTCTGGATACTAGAAAGCACCCTTTTGGTGTACTAAATTTATGCTATCTCTATTAATCTTTAAAGGAATACCCATGCGTGTAAATTGGGAGCTTGTTTATGTCGTAATTAATTTAAAGATTTTCAGTGTTGTAGAAAGAAAGCAGTGGGAGAAACCAAAACTTTTTCTAATAAACTTGTCATGCCAGAGAACACCTTACATGGTACTGAGGTAGAATAGTTAAAAAAATATTAACTTCGTGAATTCCGTACTCATACTGAATCTATCTAGGCACCCTTGGTGATTTGTTTGGCAATTAATCCATGGCATGCATTAGTAGTTTTCCAAAAATCGAATTTGTGTTTTGGATACGATTTTGCTAACTGATTGAAACCAAATTTGACACAAAACCTGCGGTTACAGTCATAGAATCACATACCAAATTTGATGTATTTAAGTCATTGCATGTCTGGATTATCACTTTTCCACGATTCTAAAAGAACAGACTGATAGACAGCCAATACATAGTTGTATTTGACTGAAAATAAAACATCTATGCCATAGATGTTAAATTTGTGTACCGAATTTTATTTATGGTTTTCTTTTAGTTTTGTATATATATATATTATATATGCACAAAATAAGTAGCTTATATGCGGTTTGTTAGTTTATGTTCAAAGAGCCGGACATCATTCTGAATAATTTATTCAAAAATTGACAGAAACATACAAATTCGGTATCAAGACTATGTACCAAATTTCAACCGTCTAGTTGAAAATGTTGTTTTTTTTTTAAATCTTTATCACAGACAGACAGACGAAATTTTCTAAAAATGTGTTTTTAGAATTCAGGGAGGTCTAAAATATGGAGATTCGTCAAAATTTTTATTTCGAATTTTTCAATGATTGCTATGTTCTCTCTATACTACATATACGGGAAAGTAAAAAATTAAAACCAGCAGGAAGTTCATTGTTTCAACTTTTTTATAAATTTACACAATATTGTTTGGTGACCGTTTCAATTTTGAAATTATATTTTTATTAACTTATATGTTGAAGAATGAGAACTTATTATTTATATAAAAATCATTCATTGGAGTTCATTTGGCCAGTTTTTGTAAGTCATTGGCAACTTTGAATAGATAGTGCTTAGCAGGGACCGACTTGCCTAATTGGAGCCCTGGACAAACACTTCCTGGGAGACCCCTTCTGCTTGATTACTTCAGTAATGAAGGGTCTTGCATAGAAATGACCCTTCATTACTGAAGGCTATAGTATTTTCAAACTGGGTGTATGGTATTATTATGGTATTTTTCAATAAGAGGGCCCTCCCAAATGTGGGGGGCCAGGGCAACTACCGTACATGCCCCATCGTTGGTCAGGCCCTGGTGTTTAGTCGTTACTTTCTTGAACTGAAATCTTGCTTTCATGCTCTTGTAAGGATTTGATCTTCATAGTTCAAGACATAAACGTTTGCTTTATTAGACCAAGTAATTTTTTTGACTTTTAATTTCAAGTTTACTGTAAATGATATCCGAAAACCAAATTTGTGTTTTAGATGTTTGTTTTAAATGCTTGTGTTTAAATCAAATGTGTGTTCTTTCCAATCGATTGAAACCAACATTTGATACAGAGTTACAATTTTTGTCACACAATCACTTCCAAATTTGATATACTTAAATAATTGTGTTATTGAATTATTGCTTTTATATGCATTTGAAAGTACAAATCGACAGATGGTCTCTAGATTTTGTTCAAAATTTGTTATAGATGTTAAGTATGTGTGCAGATTTTTATTCAGCTAGATCTCTGCGTTTTTCAGTAATGGTAATAAATTGTATTCAAACAGATAAACCTTCTCTGAATGGATTTTTTAAAATATAAAACTACTACTTTTTCAGAAATCGCCACCCGGATTCGGCAAGATATCTGTTATTCTTGGAGGAGGGCCTCCGTGCATGAGGGGTATGCGGAAAGTCATCCTGGAGCTGTTTTAAGGCCTTATCACACGGTGAAATTTCGTCAGCACTTTTCCGTTTCTACCCTCAAAAACCGGTCAAGCAAGTTTTATAATCGACAACTTTTTTGAACCAGCTAGAAAATGTTGCCGGAAATATTGTCCGCAAACGAAATTCAACCAATCATGTGAAACTTTGAAGTGACGTCACTTTCGTTGTCGTCTGCTGACGGAAAGGACCGACGATATTTTGCCGTGTGATAAGGGCTTTAGTTGGGGCTGGCGCGATCAGACAACTCTCGCTAGATTTCGAAGTGGGCACACTCGTGTACTACGTCATATGACAGGTCTTAATACTTATCCCATATGTCCAAAATGCAATGCGATTCAAGTTGCTCCTGCCCACACTTTGGCCTCCATCGGTTTCAATAAGGGCTAACTGTTCTCAAGTCCTGAGGCATTGTTTGAAAGAGTTAGGGTTCATGGATTTGGTTTGATGTTACTATCAGCCAGGAGGGATAAGCCACAACACACTAATAACACTAGCTTAGAAATCTACAAATTTAATATAAATCTTCAAATTTGGTGTAAAGACCCTCTTCTAAATTTCATCCATCTTGTGAAAAGTGCTTCTTTTCACTAAAAAATATGTTTTTTGGTGAAATCTGGAACATGGAGATGTAGCTAAATTTCGAGTTCAATTTTTCTGACGATTATACTTCCTCCCTATTTCGTATACTAGAAAGTAAAAATAATGCTAGTAAAACAATCAATCTGATATGAATATTAGACAGAATTCAATCAAGTCAGATAGAATTATTCCATGAAAAGATTATTAAGTGCCAGCGGGTTTTAGAGTGAGAATGGATGTATCTACATAAAAACGTCCCACATATATTCAAAGTATAAAATTTATTGAAAGTTAATCCTTGTAATCCTAGTGAATGATTGATGGAAAGCTACGACAAGTTTTAATTTCTAAATGACTCATTTTATTTTAATGAGCATTTTCTGAATTTTACTATTGCCCTAAAATATAAATAGTGCGGCCAAAAGCGTGCCGAAATTTAAATTCTGTCAAGGTAGACCATCGAAATCAATAAATCATGATAATTAAGTTAAAATACATTTAATGACATTAAAGCACATGATTTAAATGGGGACAAAACTAGTTAGGACAATAACATTTAACGCATGTGCATTAAAATAATACTCGGGGACTACATCATGCTACGCTCGCTTCCAAGACAAGGACTGATTGTTCGTGGCTGCGGCCGCTAGAGGGCAGAGGAAAACAGTTACGGTTACAATAGATATTTTCTGTAAAGCATTTTAAAAATTAATTAGTTGTACCACTTGGGTGTCTGAAATCTTTTTTCTGCCAATGTATCCCTAAATAATTTAAGCAGACATTTTAGTGGAATATAATGATTATTCGATAATATCAATGATTTTGAAAAAGTAAAAAATCACTATACTATTGTATTGAATTGCAATGTAATTTATGTATTGGCTTCACATTAGAAGTTTAGTAAATCAAAAATAATAAATATAGGAAAAATGGAAAATATTAACTCACACATATTTCAAAGAAGATTTTTTAACTTTCTCAAATATGAAGTGTGCAAAAGAAGAATGCTTTATTGGCCAAAATATCCGATTTAGATGGTTGATAATTTCCATCTGTTAAATCACTTTGAATCCGAAAAATGTAATTTTCGAATTCTGTTTTGATATTTGTTTAACACTTGGCATGCGGGCAACGTAATTTTACGCTTTTTGTGCAGTCCATCATTGGAGCGCGGGTCACGTAAAAATACGTAAAATACGCATTTAGTAGAAAAACGCCCGCTGCAAGCGTTAGTTGGAAGCGAAGTATACCCGCATACCAAGTGTTAACTAACTGGTTTCAACTGTTTGGATATTTGTTTAACTCCCTTTTTAAGCTAAAAATGTAAATTTATATAAAATATCAAACTGAATATTTCAATCTAAAGACTTCCTGTTTATCTGTCCGCATATATTTGAATAAAATAATAATAATAATAATTAAAAAAAAACGTGCGTCGTCACACAATGAATGCAGTCTTTTACATTGAGGTTTTAGATCTTTGTCAAAGTTTGTATCTATATCAAAACACTACAGAAGAAACTTTGTCTGCCTCTTTATCTATTACTATATGTGAGATAATTAAAAACGATGCCGGCATCCTGGCATACGGGTAGCGTGTCTTCCCCGTGATCTGGGCTTCCCGGTTCGGGCATGGTTGTTCTGTGCTCTATCTGTGAGTTGTATGAATGTGCCCCCCTGTAAAAAGGAGTCGTGCAAGCGAATGTGTGTGTCATCTTCATATGAGCTAGAAGTCAGACTTCCGCCCTCTGGGTGTTCAGGGGTCTTTCCCTCAGAAACTACTACACTCCCTTTCCGTGGAAACACTGGCACGACATCATCATCATCAATTAAAAACGATAGGAACTCGCACAACTTTTAAATATTTTTTTCTGGAATTAGGCGAAATTTTTGAATGGCTTCTTCTTGTTAAAAATAGAAAAGCAGCAAAATTTTCCTGCAACAATTAATTTCTTAACACCATATGTTCGTGAAATTGTTTAGAAGTTCAGCATAAAATTATTCAAGACAAATTTATTTCTTATTAATAAAGTATTTATTTAATTTAGTAGGGTTTTAAAAATGGATTGAAATATTGAAATAAAGAAATAAAAAAGAATAAAGCGATTTCTTTTTTAATACTTCATATTCAAAACAATAACAACAACTGTGATATAATTTTGAATTGAGTAAGTTCACACATTATACAGTTATGGGAAAAAACTTTATTAATCCTTTAAAAAGCCATTTTTTTCTAGATTGATGAATATAGTGGGAAACATATTTATCCCGACCCAAGGAAAGATTAATGGATTATTGTGTAAGTGATTTATCAATTAAAGTTAAATCACCGTTATATATATATATATATATTATTCGAAGAAACAAAAGAAATTTGATATATATTTTTTTCAAATGCGGCTTTGGAATAATTTTTAATAATATGTGTTCTTATGCAGTCACTTTCTCCTTAGTACAAAAGTGTCTAAGGCTTCTCCATTTTTGTTGAAAATACTGAACCAACAGAAATAGTATCTTACAGAGGAAGAAATGAAAGCACTCGAATTTATGAAGTGTTAGGTATACTTTATTGTACCATCGAAAAAGATGCATCTGTGGCATTTACAAGGGAGTGGGTGACATGGAGTTGAGAGACAACACGTCCTACGATGAAAATATTGATATTCAAGCGAAGAAAAATTTTGTGGGTTACCTTTTAAGAGCCTCGCTTGGAGCTTTCTGAGTCATTGTTGGGAGGAAATTATCTAAATTTGCTACAAATAACTTTCTTTGTACCATCAGCTGTTCGTGGTATGCAGACGATACTATTTCACTAGATGGTAGTTCAGGAGAACATTATGGGAGAAGGGATGATTTCGATCATATTTCTATCATTGGGGATTGAAATGGCAACAGTCAACACACACATTTCCAGGAGAAAAAAACTTTATAATCTGGTATGTTGGATTATTTTGTTACTTTTTCTTCCATGGCAAGTATGTCAAAACTTACGGCCTGGCAACTAAAACAGTAACAGAAATTTAAATCAAAATTTTGTGGCCTTGTTTTTAAAATTTTTAATTGTTTGTAATTATTATGAACGAACTACAACGCATGGCAAAGATACATGGCTAGAAGTGTTATGTCCACGCACCATTTTCTTCTTCTTAATAACAGAGAAGATTGGAAGAGTTAATAATGAAATCTTTTCAACTATCCGAATTTCGACTATCTGAATTTCACAAAGATCAAGTCAATTCGCATAGGCAACATTTCGGTTGATCAATTAAAGCTCGGAAATGAAGTAAAATTAAACATCATATACAGAAAATCTTTACAAGAAATGAGTTTTAATGATGAAAAATTTGTATGAAAAATAAATCTCAAACTAAAATTTTGTATGAAAATCTAACATCTCTCTTCCAGTTATTTTTACAGACTTAAAAATTTTTCTCCCCCCCCCCTTTTTTTCTTCCAAAATCAGAATTATTAATTTTTTATACATATGAAACTTACTGTACCATTAATATTCAATTATTGTAGTGAAATGTTTCCATTTCTAGAAGTATTTATAAATAAAAGTGTAAATAAATCTTCGATTAGATCAACTACTTTTCTGTACTACTGACTATACTTCTGTACAAGTACAACTAACATTTCATTTGGATAAATTTTGTAATACTTCTCCTAACAAATTACTGCGGGTAGGATTAAGTTCTTCAAAGTAAGAAATATCATATCAGAATAGAGATGCTAAGTAACAGGAAAAAAATAACTAATTCTATTTTCTTTTTCTTTTTTTAAAAAAAAATTTGTATTTTCGAAATATAACTAAACAGTTTTTGTTTCGGTCCACTTCGTATGTATGGGCATTGCGTTTCTACAACGTTGCTCTATGAATAGTACCTTTGAAGACAGGAAACTATTCTGAAAGAACTTCTCCCAAATCTCAAACTAAATTTTGTATGAAAATCCAACAGCTCACTTCCTGTTATTTCTACAGTTTTTGTATTTTTCTTTCTTTTTCTCCAAAATCCGAATTATTAATTTTTTTATATATATGAAAAAAATCTCATTAATATTTCACTATTGTTGTGAAGTGCTTCCATTTTTAGAAGTATTTATAAATAAAAGTGTAAATAAGTCTTCAGTAAGATCAACCATTTGGACAAATTTTGTAAATAATTGCTGCGAATTTGATAAATTTTCTTCAAAGTAAGAAATACCATATCAGAATAAAGACGCTATCAAGAAAAAAGAACTAATTCTATTTTCTTTTCTTTTTTTCAATTTTGTATTTTCGAAATATAACAGTTTTTGTCAGTGTCCACTGAACATAAACCTTCAAATATGTTGGGCATTGCATTTCGACAACGTTGCTTTATGAGTATCTTTGAAGACAGAAAACTATTCTGCAAGTAACAATTCGTAATCAACATCTGTCAATGGCATATGATTCTTTAAAATGTCGTAAACGAATACTGAGAAAGAATTAACTGGCATTTCCAACAGATCCATATACGGCCCCAAACATGTTGTTTCTCTTTGACAGAAATTTTTAGATGATACTCATTCTTAGTCTTTTTGGTGGATGTGTCTTAAGATAGATAGAAATGATGAAAATTCTTCATAATATGAAGAATATAAAATGATTCGAGCTAATTTAAAACTTTTAACCGACTTCATTATGAAATTTTTGCTTATAAGGTTAAGAATTTTTTTGTTCGCTGTTTAAAATTATTGTCGGCTTTTTGTGAAATATTTTCTAGGAAACATGATTCTTATTCATATATATATATGAAATAATAAGCTTATCTAGGAATATTTATTCATAAGGTTAATAATTATTCTTATGCTATTTAAAATAATAATTTGCTTTGTACTTAGGGTTTTCATTGATAACATAATTATTATTTATATATATGGCATTTAAATCAATTTTTACTTTTTTTCTTCAATATTCTGCTACTTATAATGCATTTAATATTTTTCTCTGTTCCAATCTTAGCCTTTCGGTAGCTTTTAAGAATTACACAAGTTGTATTGATTATCTGAATGATTGTATTGAACTCATAATGCATTTAATTATATAAAAATGGATAAGATCACTTCTTAACAGTTATATGAGAAAACCTTTTGAGACTAAAAGAAAAAAAATGTACACGGAATGAAATAGACATCACATTTTTTTTCGAATTTTCATATTCCGCGCTTTTAATAATTCAGGATTCTTAAGAGAAACCATAGGAAATATTCCCGTTATAGTAATATTCTGAGTATAACTTTATATTCAATAAATTTGCTCCAGATGCAAAGAATGGATATATGGCACATGGTTTCGGATATATACGAAAGCACACTGAATAATGCTGTGAAAACTAGGTTGTATAGATGAATAAGCAATATAGCTTGTTATGATGGCATAGGAATTTACTGTTGAATTAACTCGCAATCAATGCTTTAAATATCACAAGCTCATTGAATTTTTCAGATTATTTTTTAACACGTGTAAAGAACTATGTTATTTTGAATGATTAATATTTCAATAGAAAAGTTACAGATTTTTATATCATTTTCTGAAAATATTTCTAATACTCAAAAGTGAGAAGAAGCGCGTAATCGCTTTTTCAAATAGATTTATGAATTTCTAGTAGTTATTTCGAAAATCAAGTTATTGCCAGCATTAATTCCACTTAGTAAAATCCCCGAAGAAAGGTACAATAAAAAGAAACTGAATTCTACAATTATTTGACCAGTTTCTTTGAAGCTAGCAGAACAATAATTTTTCAGCAAATTCCGTGAGCTTAAATGGCAACACAACTCATCAAGGGCCACATCAATGATCAATTCGTTATTTGATTGTCTTGATAAAAATTAAGTTGAAAGTTAACGATTATTTCTGATGATATGGAATTTCAATGATGCAAAACTAGCCAAACAGATCATCAAATCGACGTGAAGCGAATTTGATGCCGAAGATGCTGACACAAGAGGCAGAGGACGAAGTTCATTGTAGTTGAGAAATAAATCTTCCGCGATTTTGTTCTCTGGGCTGGAGCATCGAACTAGAGCTGGCTGGAAGCTAGTAGGCCTCTTCTTGTCTTCCGTGGTCTCACCGAGGTATAGGAACAGCAAATCCATACTGGATCTTTCGAATCGGACAAGATCCCGTTCCATGGATGGTACAACGATTCCCAATTCCCTGCAACCTCCAGATCGTGTCAGATTTCCCCTCTCGCCGACTTTCCAGTTGGAGCCACTTCCACAAGTGTACAAGCCATTGAGGTTATTGGCGAATTGGACATCTTCTGGAGTGAGGAATGCTTCTTGGATATGGAAATCGTACTCTGTGGCATCTGGCATCACACTTGAAGGCAATCCGCGGAAGTAGATGCCAGACGCGCTCAGTAGGAACATTGGATTGTGGCAGTGAGGATCTTTGAAGTAGGAGTGCTGGGCTTGCCAGTGATTGTCCTGGGCAACAAAGATGAAAATACGTCTGAGAAAGAGTCCGTAAGGTCTGACCTCGCATCTAAGGCTGACCCATTGGCCACTCAAGTCAGTTGATGAAATATCGATGTTATAAGGACCTGAGGACAGAATGGGTGGTGAGGTGATGCCTGCTTTTGCTATAGAAAGGCATGTTGGACATTGCGCAGCCTGGAAAACGAAAAAGAATCATAAGAAGAAAAATATGAATTAAATTTTAAATGATACTTTATTATAAGGACTTGAAATACATACACTTTTAATTTTTAGAATTTTTTTAAAGCCCTTCCATGAAGATATATATTCTCGAAGTTCGTTTTAATTAATTATATGAAGACAGTATTCTGTAAAGGACACCTCCCCAAAATAGTTGAGAAATCAAACAACAAATTCTTGATTTGTATGCAAAAATTCTTGATTCTTTTGCAGAGAATAACATAAAATGTTATTCTCTGCATTTGATTGAATGAAAAATAACAGCAAGTGATGATTAATTTCTTCAAATATTTTAAAATGCAGAAGAGAAATGTCTGGTTGCTGAAATAATCTTCCGAATCTACAAGCATTCGCTTAAAAAAATTCAAAGCTTTTCAATAAATAAATTTTGTTACAAACTTGTTTGTATTTTAATTTCATGATATTATTTACATTAACATTATTTTGCAGCTAGTCACCTCCGACTAACTTGTCAATTATATTGGATTTCAAATAAATTGTTTAAATATAACTTCATGTTTAGGATTCTGCCAGGCTGTCTAAGATTAAAGCCATGTTGTTTGCTTAAATTTTATTTACTGTGCATATGTAAAATAACTTTTTTAAAATAGAGACAGGTGCCTGAATCCTGATCGCATTCATTCACTGAAGTATTAGTTTTGCATCACGTGCATCAGCGGAAATGTAAGATTTATTTGTGGTGATTTAAAAAAAAGACGATCGTCGCTAACTCACTGTATTTCCGCACTTCTTCTTATGATATATCTAAATATTTTTACGCATATGTTTTTCTGAGTTGGCAACCGGAAATTGCATTTTGAATTAAGGTTTCCTTTTCAGTTATTCTAATAATAAAGTTGTCTAATAATAAATAATAAATTCAGTCTAATAATAAATTGTCTAATAATAAATATATATTGTCTAATAATAAATATATATTGTCTAATAATAAAATAAATTGTCTAATAATAAATATAAATCATCTAACAATAAATGTATATTTTTCGTATATGCTTATGCTTTTAAATGTATCGTTGTTTTTTTTATTTGATAGTTTTGTGTGTGTGTGTGTTTTCAAGTTGGCAACCGAGAATTGCATTTTAAATGAATGTTTCTTTTTCAGTTAATAAAGTTGTTGCGTTTCGTAATCGATGTTATACCATGAATACCTTGCTTAATTCTGTCATATGTATTGTATATGCCTCATCATATATATCTGAAAGATATTTTAACGAACCCTCTATTATTTTCTGAAGAGTAAGCGTATCGAAAAATAATGCCTATAATAAATGCACTTTAACCGAACTCACGCAAAATATTATATCGTATATCCTTATTGTTTATATTTCAAAAACATAAACATTAATTATTTTTATTGTTGTTGGTTAAGGCATCTAAAATAATTTCATTCTCTTTCCAGTATTAAGCAGCTTAATGTCGCTGAAGAGCTATTACTTTGCATTTCAAATGCAACAAGATCTAAGCGGCGCCTCCAGCTTTCGGAAACCGACCACCTGCTCGGTTCAGAATGTTGGGCTGGGAAATATGAAATTGATCTCTTGCGCTTATCAGGAGCGACACTTCACCGTAATCCCTTCCATGTGGAAGCACACGCTGCCACCCAGAAAACTAAATAAAGCATCAAAAGTTTCGGATCACGATAAAGCTCTTCGAGTTCGGAGGGAATTTAAGGAGATGGATAAATGAGATCACCCGCTCAACAGTTTGGATGAAAAAAAAAAAAAAAAAAAAACTATATTTCGTGAGTCGTTATCCGATCCTCAGTAACGATGCCGATACCTATAAATTCTGTCATGATATTCCAGCAAAAGATTAAACCAAACGATATTTTTTTTCCTCTTGTAATTGGGCGGAAAAAAATGGCGGCAATTATAGAATTCGCCAAAACGAGTTATAGCAGAATAGAATATTTCTGATCACATGTAAATGTTTATCATATTTAAAGTTGTTTCATCATCGTAGCTTTATTTATGACGTAATTTATTTTGTGGAGAGCCAACAGCTTTTTTTATACTGCAGATTTTTCTCTATCTACTTTCGTTTTCTTTTTTCTTCTAACAATATCAGATTTTTTTAATTGTTTCTATTTAAGTTTTTTTTAGAAGCGAAATGTTTCAAATCAGTATTCGCTTTTTGAAATAAATAAATGTGATTTCCACGCTTCGAGAATATTGCAAATAAATAAATATTTTTAGTTACAAAATTTGGCAATAACAAATATTGCTTATCTTGAATTCTTTAATTTAGAGTCGTTGGAAAAGAAACTTTATTTACTTCCTGAAGATCAAATGGCAATATTTAAATGGCAATAATTTAAATATTGCCATGATTAATTGCAATAATTAAAATAATTATAACGAATACATAATGCAAATTCTGTTCTTTGAAATAAAAAAAATAAAAAAAAATATTTTTTACTTCTTCCCTCAAAAATAAGGATAATAATTAAAAAAAACGATTGGAATATGGGATAATTAAGAAAAAGTTCAACATTTCTGGTGGTGTTGAAAAGTTCGACAGATTAAACTAAATGAAAAGTTTTTAATTGATTTGATAAAGGAATTTTATAATAATGCCTTTAATGAACTTCTTTTACGTTAAATACACATAAATTGGTATATATGAATATTTCATTTAAAAAACCTATAAATTAAATAGCTAAAAAGTTTAGTTAGTTATAAATTTTCAAAAAATTACCATTTTGTCATTAATTTCTAAAAAATTGTTACATGCAAGAGATTAACTCTCAGTACTATTTTTCAGTTTTAATAAGAAATTACCTGAGAGAATTCCATATGTTTACAAAAGAGTTATTTGCAGTTTCCTTTACGAATTGTTCTGATATGTGTCATTTTGCCATTTTTTTAGGAAGCAGGCACAAATTAAATATTTTAATTTTCGAGAAATTTGATAGACTTGGTTCAAAATTTTATAATTATCTACATGTAGATATTAAATGCGTGTACCGAATTTTATCTATCTAGTTCTTTTTGAGGTAATTAATAATTGAAAAGCTGGACAGATACACGTCATCTGAATGGATTTTGCTCAAAATTTGATAGATTTATACAATTTTGGTGAGAAGACCAATACTAAATTTTATCTCGTTAACTCAAAATATTTTCGAATCATTGTGTTCACAGACAGACTGACATTTATCAGAAATGTCTGTCTGAAAAAATTTATCAGTGTCTTTAGAGCTTAGGGAGGTCAAGAACGTGGAGATTCGTCAAAATACAGAGTTCGAATTTTTTGATGACTGCAATACTTTGTATTTCGTACACTGGTAAGTAAAAAATTGAATTGAAGGGCTATTGATTAAGTTAAAAATGTGTTGAAATAGGAAGTTCGAATTTTTCGTTTTTGATGATTGCAATATTCTATATTTTGTATACGAATAAGTACTTTGTATGATTGTTGATTAAGGTAAAGATGTTTTGGAATGGGAAAGCTAAAATTCATGCATTTTTTGGTAGACAAACTTCATAAAATTCACAACCTAAGGCTGCAAGACGCTTGAATCCGCCAATGATTATGAACTGGATTTACTTTCTCTACATTTTTATATATACACATAATTTTTCTCTGTAAGACGAATGTACACATTAGATTTATTTTGTAAATTTTTACTTTTAAAATCCTGTTAAACTCATTTTAAGGAGAAAAACATATTACACTAACTACTAATTAATTAATTAATATTTAATAAGTTAATTAGCATATTTTATGAAACATGATGTCTTAAATTCTAATTTGTACAGACACACAATTCCAGTTGGAAATGATGTCTAATATTAGCCTTCAGGCTGTCTGCCTCAATCAAGAGATAAAAATATTCTGCTTTTCTTTTAATAAATTTTGTCATCAACGATAAATAGAAAAACCGAAATTTTTTCTGTCATTTTATCTTTTAAATAGCTATTAAAATTTATTTCCGCAAATATAGCTTTGATTGAGGCACAAAACATGCACTGTTTCATACAGATTATTTTAATATGTAGATAATTGTATTTAGTTAATTTTTTGTTCAGTTATTATTGTTTGAATGAAGCAATATAGTGGAAAAAAATCCTACTTAATGAGTTTAAAATAATCGAAACTAATTTTTAGAGAAAGCAACTTAATAAAAATAATTAAAACTCGAGAAATATTCCTAATATTCTCAATATATTGGTATCGTTTGAAAGCTAAAGGATCAGAGAACAATTTGAAGCAATAAAAAAATATTCAATATTTTGAATGACTTTCGAAGTTTCAAGTGTGCACGTAATGCATTGATTACGTACATACCTTAGTATGATCTTAATGCATTGACTTTTCAAATGTGACCTTAATGCATTGACCTTTCAAATGTGAACCTCAATGCATTGAATTTTCAAGTGTGACTTTAATGCATTGATCTTTAATTAAAAAAATAGCCCTAGTGTTGCTTTACAAAGGGACATTAAAATAACTAAACTAAACTAAACCTTTAATTTAAAAGTGATTTTTCCCATCTTACAACAACCTTTACCTCTTCATACGAATACGCGACTTCGATTCATATGACCCTTTCTTAACTTTATAGACAGATACCAAATCTTAACATTCGCTTGATGTAAACTTTTGACAGAACTGGATTCCACGCCAACAAAAATCCCAAATAATGAATCCCACAGCTGCGATACCCCTTTCAAATGAATGCATATCTGTAGTTGAAATAAATCCCGTTTTCTCAATCGATTCGAAAGGACCCTTCTAATGAGAAGAGGACATCTTTCGTCAGTTTATGAAGGCGGTAATTTTATTCACCGGCCAGCTGTTTCAACCGAGGGCCCATTGAGGGGGTTAATGAGACGAAAGGGAATCAATTAAGCGGAATTTAGTGGGAGTCCCGGAACAAGGGCCGGGGACATGGGAAAGGCGGGAAATAGGATGATGCCCCGACGTTTTGTTATAAAGCATCGGGAATGGACCGGCGTCCATTGAAGGGGCTGCAAGCTGCCGGGGCGCAACCTGGGGAAAATGAGCCCCAAGGAGAATATGGATGAAGTGACGAAGATGATGAGTTTCTGGATTGTTCAATTGGAGAAATGCGTGCGTTGGCAAGGCCAGATTTCATTCCGACGCTCTTCACAATTTTCCTTTATTGTTTCTTTTAAGCAAAGAACATTGACGCAATTTTGAAAATGGAGTGCAATCTACAAAGGAGTTAGAAAATACAAATATTTAAAAAAAAGGGTAAAAATAGTAGTTTTTTGTAGATTTTTTTATTATCTAAAAATAAAAATGAATTAATAAAATTAATGAATAATTAATTATATAAAAATGAATTTTTGTTCGTTGAGTATAATAATAAAAATAGAATAAATATTTTTCACGCTTCTCCTTTATATATCCTTCCATTTCAACGAATGTATTCATTGTCGATAAGAAAATGAATATCATTCTTAATTAAACAAGATACCTACTTGAAATTAAAAAAAAATATTTGCAAGATTATTTCTTTCTGCTGCAGCAACGCGACGGGTACCAGCTAATCTAATAATGAATGTGAAAGTTCCTCACGCCTGTGGGAGTGTTTTGAAAGATCTCTCTCTCTCTCTCTCTCTCTCTCTCTCTATATATATATATATATATATATATATATATATATATATATATAAGTTAATCGTAATTTTTTAAAAACATACCATGGTAACTAGATCTGATGTTCGGTTTGATGAAAAAACAAAAATTGGGATGACTTTTCTAAATTTAATTTCGCCATCATTGAATACTATAAAAAATATTTAAAATATACCATGATCTTTTTTCTCTACTCAATCCTATTTACCATAAATAGATAATAGATGGTTCTTGGTCATATACTTGCTGAATCTACGTGGGGTGATCCAAAGAAAAGTTTATAAGGCAAAGGAAAAATGGTTTATCAACAATAGACACAGGATACAAATGGTAATTAAGGGACGTATGTAGTGGTTACTTCTCTATCTGATCACCAAACCTGTTGATGCATTTATCACACCACTGGACCCATTTGTTTAACCTTCTTCTTTAATAATCAGGTCCTTGGCTACTGAAACATGATACAAATGGTAATTACGGTGCATATGTGGTGGTTACTTCTGTATCTAATCACCAAATCTGTTGATGTATTTATCACACTGCTGGACCCGTTTGTTTAATACGTCTTGGTAATAATCAGGTTGCCGGCTATTGAGTCAGATCTAGGCACCTTTTTGATCATCACCGCCTGATATGAACCTTGTTTCGGATAAGTGTTTCTTCAATGCCGGGAAAAGGAAATAGTCACTGGGTTCCTGTAAGGGGATTACTCCAGATCTCCCCCCTAAACGTTTCCAGCAATCTATATGCCCACTTCAAAAAATACCGACATCATTTCATCACCTGTTGTCTACTCATTCCCTCTCCTCCCTTTCATTTCAAAAATTTGTTTATGAATGTCCGATGGGGAACATTCTTGGCCCATAGAAAGTGTACCACAGCTCGTATCTCTATGCGAGATCACTTCTCTCGACATCCTGCCATTACTGTCGCTGTTCCAGGTCTCAGTACTTATACTATCTGCTCAAAAGATCAGTCTAATACAACTAACCCGATCTGTCACGATTCTGTGTAACAATATTCCCATCCACATTTACTGGTAGTGTGTCTAATGCCACTTGGTTATACCAAGCCCGAATGAGAGTAGCTCTTTCGAATGAAGGCATAGCCGTGTGCCTTTCATTGTGAACGAGCACCGTTAAGGTGAAAGTGCGACTTTGCTCGAACACACATGGCACAACCCTTAGTAGGGGCGGTCGAACTCATCCATCCATCCGCAAGTCAAAATTGAGATCCAAATCAGAGACCAACTCATCCCTGATTTAGTACCCTCAGAGGTATGGGAACTTGGAGGACTTCAGTCACGACCTACTGAACGTGCCCCAACTGCCATTAGCCAACTTTGGCCGAGACGAAGACAGAAGTCGCGACCTTTCGGTTACGAGACTGGCACTCTACCAACCAGGCTACCGCGGCCCTCCACATTTACTACTTTCCTAATACTGCTGCTTGTAAACTTTTTTTGGATCACCCCTCGTATACATGTAGAACAAAAATCTATTAACATAACTATTTGATATATTACTTTTCTATTCGCATTTTAAGGTATCCGACTACATTCGAAGGAACATTTTTGAAAAATTGGATTTTTAAAAAATCCTATTTAACTTTATAGTTTTTAATTGTATTGTCTGTTATAATGCAAAATACTATAAATACAAGAAAATTATTTGAAATTATAATATGTTTTGAGAAATAGGAAAACTTGTAGTAAATTTCAATGAAATTTAATTAAAACGGTTAACACTACACAAAATGGTAATGCAGCAATCTCATTTTTCTTTGTACACAAGTTATAGAATCTAACGATGAATGAAATGAACCAAAATCTAAGAAACATGCTGACATGCAAAGAAGATATGGTTAGAAATATACATATATTTACCTTTTTTCCATAAATTTATAACTTAATTTTTATAAAAACACGCATAAATGAAAAAGTATTTTCCCCAGAATAAAACTTTTGGTTCATTTCATTGCCCATATTATTTAAAACACATATTGAAATTTTTATTTGAATACCTCTATTAGTTTTTGAGATATCATGTTAACGGTGGAGAATTTTTAGGAAACTTAAAGTTTTGAGAAAACTGAAGGGAAAGGCAAATTTTATTTTTGTCGATGGTAAGTGTTTCTAAAGGCCTTATCAACGGTGAAATTTTGTCAGCACTTTTCCGTTTCTACCTTCAAGAACCGGTCAAGCAAGTTTCATAATCGACAACTTTTTGAACCAGTTCGAAAATGTCGTCGGAAATATTGTACGCAAACGAAATTCAACCAATCATGTGGAACTTTGAAGTGACGTCACTTTCGTTGTCGTTTGTTGAGGGAAAGTGCCGAAGATATTTCGCCGTGTGATAAGGCCTTAACGTAGTTGGATACCTGCGACAGAACCAGAGGCATCTGATAGTAGGTTGGTCGACTTCCTGTGGGGAAGCCTTCAGCTCCGAGGAACAGGTAGGTCTGGTAGCGACGGCCGCTGTCTTCGTCTGGAAGCTCTTCCCGCCTGAAGGAGAGGAAGCCAAGCGGAATCCTGTGCTCCAGCCGCATCAGCTGCAGCTCGTGGAAGCTGATGCCGAGCGCTTCCGTGCACACGGAATCGTCGATGGATCCAATTTCCAGCCGCACTTTTCCTTTCCTGGAGACAGAAGGAAGCGTGTGAAAGAGTGCTTAAAGATATTGCTAACTGCTCACTCAACACATCGACCAACCGGTTGAAGTGTAGCATGGTGTGCCCCCGAGTTTCTCGCCAATATGGCAACCCAACGGAACTTTCTTACAGTAACCCTAATTCTGCTTTGTTTACTACTTTTTACAATAGTTGAGTTGTTCATGAACTACAACTGTTTTATAATAAATTTAATATTTAAAATATCGATTTCAGATGATTTAAATTTTGTTTATTATTTTAATTTAAAAACTATTCAAAGAAAGTTAAAATAAAATTAATATTAATTAAGATAACATTTATTTCATTTTTAGTGCTAATATTTACAAATTTATTTTTTTCGTTTCCCCATTTTTAATTATTACTATGCAAATTCTCAAATCGTCTGAAAACGTAATTCACAAAATCGTCTGCGTTTTCATATTAAAAGAAGTCTGCCATGAAATTATTCGCAGTTCTCGTAATTCTTTTGGTGCTCCAACGTTTAGTTCCCTCGAAATATTATTATGGGTGCAATCGTACAGGAGTGGATGTCTGGTAGTTGGGATGGTAGGCACTACTTCGAACCTGTTGAATGGATGAAGGGTGAGTGGAA
>JAPMOQ010007727.1:704917-727515 GCA_026543055.1 Argiope trifasciata | reverse complement strand
ATATATATGAGTTGATGAGGCTTAGAAAGAATGCTTTGAGTGTTATGAAGTGTTGAGTGTTTATGAAAAGATTAAATAAAGCAAGTAAGTATATTAAATATTAAAAGTTCTGTATAATATTCGTTCCTATAACATTCTTTATTCTTACTTGTAATATTATTATGCACTATTCCTTAATCCACACCTTGCATCTGTTCAATTTGCTAGCGAAGTTACTGCAATCTCGCTCCCAAGGAAAGCTAAGCCCTAGGGTGTTTTTTTAAAGTTAAAAAATACTGCCCGGTGCCTTCTACAGATGCCTTCAGCATCTGTAGAAGACACCGGGCAGTATTAAACAAATAATTATAATTAGTTAAATATTCTAAATAAAAAGGTGGGAAACGGCAACCGTAACTGTTCCGCGGAGCAGTTTGTTTACTTTGTCCGCCATCCTGGCTGGCGGTTTAGCATCCTTGGCGCTGCAAGAGGCACACTATTCTACACTTTTACCGACGAACCATATTAGTACTCCTCATAACACATTCATTGAGTTAAGGATCTCTAAAATAATACTCCTCAAATAAAATCACACCAAGTTAAAAACCAGCTTTTATTAAAACAGAATTATAAATTGATAGAACAGCACAGTAATAAATATATATATATATACAACTCGCGTCACGTGATTGCATTGAGTCACGTGATTGAGCGAAATGGAGAAATGCGCGTGAACAAATATGGAAAAACGAGGAGGAAAAAAGGTGGATCAATTTTATATAATTTTGTCATTAAATCTTTTTTCTTCCTCTGTAGAAACAGTAGTTTTTGCCGATTTTATTTAACCGAACTGTTTTATATTATCTAAACTTTTATTATTGAGTTTTAAGCGTCCTTTTTTCCTCTTGCTTCATGGCCTATATTTCTGACATTTGAAATCTTTTCTGTCATAGGTATTAGTAGTACAGTTGACCAGCTTATATTTTTTCATTTCCTACTGTTAATTCACACACTATCTCTATATATTTATTTACAAATCTTGTTCAAATTTTTAATCGTGAATAAAATATTTTTCATTCTCTATTCTATTTTTTTAATTTAACACTACTCGTCTTTAATCTTTTGTTCAAGAGCATTAAAATAATTTCAAAGTATGGAAATGTATTAAAAGTATAAGTTTTATTTCATTTTTTTTCTTCTAAATTGGTAAGATAAATTGTTGAAGTTAGAAACTGTCAAAATCAGGTGTTGAATATATCCTTTCTTACTATTATTTCACACTCTCCCTATCCCTAGTAGCACACAAATATTGTACAATATTGAATGACATTGATCTATATTCACAGTATTGTTAATATTGCAGAATATTATTTAATACCACGGTGGTTGTTCGGTGGAATCGAGTCTCGAACCTGCAGTCCCCCGGATCCAAAGCCGAGATCTTACTACCAGGTCACCAGAACCCTGGATAGTAGGGTGTTGGATTCTAATTCCTTGGGTTGTGAGTTCGCAAACCAGCAAAACCCACCAGCAAAATCCCCACTCCATGTGTGGACTGAAGCACGCATAAATCTGTCGAGGTCACAAAGTTCTCCATGTCGAGAGTAATACGCTGAAGGCACTGGCTCTGAGGTTATCATTCTCTGGTTTAGATCTAAATTATTATCTGTGGGTGAATTAATGAAATGAATGTCCATCCCGTAAAAAGGATTGCGATGCTTGAGTAGCTAAATCGTATTCTTGGCACTAGAGGAAACTACTGAGAAATAAGAGACGTTGAAATTGCGGCTTAAAATCGCTGACTTAGTGAGTGCCATCAGAAACAACAACATTGTCAAAAGCTTTTTTCAAAATGTATCTTGAAGTTTTTTTTTAGTTTTTTTTAATGATTTAGCTGCTGATTCTGAGAGAAGGACAAAAATCAGTTTTTTTCCCTTTCTTCCAAGCAAATGGAAGAAAAGATCTGATCTTCATCGTAAGACTGAATTTTTCTTGTGGGACAATAAGATGTCTTAATACCATACAGACAACGATGCTGTATAATAAGAGGACTGAAATATCGGTAGTGTAATGACAATTTATCAAGGATATTTGCAGTGGGATGAGGGTATCTAGCACTTTTGCTTCTCAATAACTTGTGAGATAACTATAGACAATTATTTCAACACGTTGTTTGCGGTACATGTACTAGTGCGCTTTCTGAGGATTGATACTTGAGCGCGGGTCACGTCCTAGTACGGGTTAGTGTAACAGCATGGTTTGTTTGTGGGTACAAAAATAACGGTATAGACAAGAAGCCGAATGTTTTTTTTTCTACCACATAGATTCGGGAAAATTTTAGATAAATAAAAACTAGTTTTTACATCAGTCGATGCGGAACGAGAAGGTGGATTAAAAAATCAATTAAGATTTAAAATGAACTTTTTATTTATCCTCGCGAAAATGAGTGAATTTTGCCTCTTCATAGAGGAAAATGCTTTGAACGTTACTACACTGTAAAATATTATCAGTGTTATGGTGGCTCTTTTCATTTTTTTATAATGTAAAAATGTTTATATATGACATCATTCGAAAAAATTAAAACTCTATACTACTATTTCTATTTCATTTTTCATATTTACGATAGTATTATAAATTTATCCACTAAAATTTTTTTTTATTTACAAAAATCTTATGGTTGTTGTTATTTATACATTTGTTTATATATTTGAATATAAAATACGAAAAGTTGGTTGAAAAATGAAATAATTTTCGATTTATCGAGATTAAACTGAATAACTAAATTTACGCGCCAAACGGTTGTTCCCGGTACAATTCCGCTGAGAAATGTATCCGCACACAATGTGTTAAGATAGAACATTATTTATGTGCAGCATGTGCTCAAACCATAAGAAAATTATTGTTTCTCTAAACCTTTTCAAGGAAAAGGTAGGAATAAAAGACAATGAATTATATTATAATTTTGCTCATTTTTTTCCTAAGAGTGCTACATCTAACTAAAGTTCTTTCCTCCCTTCGGAAATTGATTTGCTATTCTCGTTGACGCGCATGCGCTTAGCGAAGGGGGGGGATATAAAATCATGCCTGCTGTATTATTTTGTAAGTGCTTGTTAGTAATATTGGGTGAGCAAGTGAGGAGTATTTGTTTTAAATGTTTTGTTGTTTTAATAAACAGTTTTTAGGAACTTGAGCAGCCCATTTACTGCTGCATTCTGAAGATTCTAAGGTGGTTATGTAAATATAAGTATTCAACACAAAGAGTAAATTAAGACAAAATTCAAATATATGTTCATTGTGGGAAAGTCATGTCATTCTTTTACCTAATTTTTCAAAACATTGTTTGATATTTGCATCAACTTCACGAGATTTTTTTGTAGAAAAAACATCAGTGATAATATGAAAATGGAAGAAAGAGAGTGCACGTAGAGTAATTTATATTGCTTACTTCTAAGACCAAAAATTAAAAATTTAAAAAATTTGTTTAAAGTTTTAATTTTTTATTAGTTATTGCTATTTTCTGTTATGTTATGAATATTATGCAATTTGAGTGATTTTGTAATTGTTACACACTGAATTCACCTGTTGATTCAATGAAGACAAAGACAAGACAGACGAATCAACCAAAAGTATTACCATGCTATGAAATTACGAACTACGAATTTGAAACTTCTTCCATTTCCCCTTACTTTTTCCCCCTTCAAAAGTAATGTATCTACTCATTATATCTACAAAGAATTGTACTTGGAATTTGTTATCGATTCCTTACATAATATGAAATATTGTTCATTTTTCTATAAAATTTCATTTATTTTTGTACAAGAAATAACAAGATTAAGTGCTTCCTACAAATTCCACTTATTTAAGCGAGCAATGCTTAACGCAATACTCATATAGCATCTGTTGTTTGAAAGATATAAGCAATATGAAATGAAGTCCCATGGAATGGATAAAACCATTGCATTTGGAATTATACACAATACAATTAAATGGTACAAAATTCTTTAACAATGAAGAAGTGAAATCTCAAATATTAACCACAACTGTCATCGGTTTCGGACTTATTTTTTTGTTACGCTTGCTGAAATATGTTGATTCAAAATTATTTTAAAATGCTCAAGTTTGTAAGGTTTAAAAGGTAAAAGTAAAGCAAACTAATAAAAATTATACAGTAAACTAATTTATCCAAATTTCAAGCTGGCGTCCTGACTTCGGGGTAGGGCGTCTTCCTGGTGATTTGGGCGACCCGGGTTCGAGTCCTAGCTTGGGCATGGTTGTTTTCCTTCTGTGTTCTATCTGTGAGGTGTGTGAACGTGCCCCCCTTGTTAAAAAGGGATCGTGCAAGCAAATGTGAAGCATGAAATAGCTCTATCGTACCCTTGGCGCTATTTGGTGCTATTTAAAAAACAAGATTCCAGTAGAGATCACTGACAGATCTGCGGGTTTATAAAGTGCCATAAGTAACAAAAACCGATTTTTTTTCTAAATACGAAACATAAAGTATGTAAACATAAACATAAAGTAAAGTAAATTCTCTTTAAAAAATTAGATGTGTGTAATTAATTTTTATGCTGTCTTACCGTTACGAACATAAAATAAAAAAAACCCTGGGGGTGAATCCAAAGAATATCTCGCCAAATTTCATTTGGCGCCAAAAGAACCGCTCAGGAACCGGACATCTGCATTACTACAAGTGAGATGAATTTCTCGGCTAATGAAGCGCGCTGAGTTTGTTACGATTGGCGATAGGAAGGATCGAACTCGGGACCTTATGGATGGTAGTCAGATAACATGACCACAAGACTAAAAGTGATCACTCAGTCTAGAGGATGTTATCTAGCTTATAAAGCTTCCACTACAATGCTCCCTCCTCCAGTGAGATGTGAGACGGACGTTTTTTTTGTTATTGATTAGTGGTGATCTGATTGGCTATTACTTTTTTTAAAATGCGTCTTACCCATATTTTTTTGATTGATTATGTATCAGCTTCATTTTTTTTTATTTCATTGACTGGTTGTTTATCGCCCTTTTTTATTTATTGGCCGATTATTTATCGCCATTTTATTTTACTTTCTTCCAGTTAGAGGTCGCCACTACAGCTGCACGTAGTTTACGTATTTATTTTTATTTTCGTCGTCCTAGGTCACCAATGTAGCTATTAGCGATGGCTAGAATCGAACTCGGGACCTTATGCTTCGTAGCCAGATCACTTGATCACAAGACTAAAAGCAATCCCTTCATCTTGAGGATGTTATCTGGCTTATAAAGCTTCCGCTACAAGTTAGCCAAATGTTGTGGTCTGTTTTAATGCCTACTTCCCTCCTTACTTAGACTCGTCTACTTACAGCAACCACGTTCAGGGTTTTTCTAGTGACAGAATGGCCAATTTAATGTACACTTTCTTCTGTGCATATTTAGGCTAAAATACTTAGATCATTAATGTTTTTCATTTTAATATATCTTTAATTTTGCCTATTTATTGATTTATTTGTATTTTAATTTTTTGTGGAATTTCTTGTTTTTACTTTTTATTTACATCAAACAGTAACATATTTATTACAAATTAAACAGTTCCTAATGAACTAATTTTTTCTACTGATCTTAAATTTATTATCTGAAACTATCGTATAAATTTCTTTTGGCGCCAAAAGAACCAGTTAGGAACCTGATATCCGCATTAGCCCAAGCACTCAATGAAGAGCGTTTACTGACATACCATCACGAGAAAATCCCTATTAATCCTAAAAGCAGGGGTCAGTCGGCTTGGGAATGAGATGTTCTATTACATTTTGGGGGTGAAGGAAAGGGTAGTATTTCTTTTGGCTTTAAAAGAACTGGTAAGGAACCTGATATCTGCATT
Source organism: Argiope trifasciata (assembly GCA_026543055.1). Classification (NCBI taxonomy): domain Eukaryota; kingdom Metazoa; phylum Arthropoda; class Arachnida; order Araneae; family Araneidae; genus Argiope; species Argiope trifasciata. Next base: position 721,682 of record JAPMOQ010007727.1, on the reverse strand, counting down.
AACGCAAACGAAATGAATGTCTCGCCTAATGAAGAGCGTTTAGTTAATCAAATGTTGTGGTCCGTTTCAATGCCTACTTCCTTTCTTACTTAAGACTCGTCTATTTAAGACTACCATGTTCAAGGTTTTTCTTGTGACGGTAGGACAGTAAACAAATTGAATATTCGCAAGCCAAAGCCAAATATCGTTTTAGAACTATATGAGAAGGGTGAACCGGAGTTTAACCCCCCCCCCCTTTAGCCGAGTTGCCGATAAGGCTCCAAAACTGCTTCAAAAGTCAAACCCCTACTGACTTACCGTCACGGCAGCAGTGGCCTGGTGGTAAAGTCTGGGCTTCGGAATCGGAGGGTTTCAGGTTGGAGACTTGAATCCAACGAAGAACCGTCGTGTGAGGGGGTCTCTTGCACGTTAAATCTGTCAAGCCAAACGTCCTCCCGCTGGTGTGGCGTGGTGTGGAGAGGGGGGTGCCAGTTCAAGTGTCGTCCTCGTCATCTGATTGTGGTACAAAATGACGAGGACCGTTCCAAAATAGCCCTCGTGTTGCTTTACAACGGGACGTTAAAATAACTAAACAAATCAAAACTAAACTGACTTATTGTCACAACAAAAACTCTAGTAATCCTAAAAATAGGAGTCAATCGGCATGGAAACGAGATATCCTATACATTTACCCACAAAATGAAATAGAATATCTCGTTTCCATGCCGACTGACCCCTACTTTTAGGGTTACTAGAGTTTTCCTCGTGATGGCAGGTCAGTACGGCAACCATGTTCAGGGTTTTTCTTGTGACGGTAGGACAGTATGTTCAATTTAATGTATGCTTTCTTATGCGCATATTTAGGCAAAAATGCTTAGATCATTAATGTTTTTCAATTCGATATCTGGTACTTTCCCGTTATACATTCACAATTAAAAAATCACCAAAAAGTAGCCAAATAATCTTTAGTCGTGAAAATAAATTGTCACCAAAAATGCAAAATTATACCAAATTTAACGTTTAATTAGTGAAATTCATATTATTCACTTGGTGGCTTTGTTCATATTGGCGTCATTTTTTTTTTACTATTTGCTTCGCTTGGCGTCTTGACTCTCGTTTGGCTCACATTGGCGGCATCTTGCACCCCTATAACAGAAAAGGTACCCGATATCTCACCTACCTCATGCCTTTTCTGTCATAACCAAGCAACTTGTACTTTTTCAGAGGCTTCCAGTCAGTCACCACAGATCCCGGACAGGACCCATTGACCTTACGGGACAGCCAGTCGGCGCTCTCCGTGGTGAAGGGCACGATGGTCACCTTGCGGATGCTGTAGTCCAGCTCCAGGCCACCGGGGACCACCCAGGAGGCCGTGGAAGAGGTCGCTTTTTCTGGCGGCGGCACAAAGTTCCCGACGGCGGATACCGAGAAGGTGGCAGCGGTGCACCATGGATCCCTGTAGTGGAAGCGGGTGAGGGTGAAGTGGCCGTTGTGGTGGATGTGGTAGCGACGGAGGATGAAGCGGGGTCCAGGATGGATTTCGCATCTGCGGGGGAAGTGGATTAGTTGTGATGCTGCAAAATTTCAAGTTATTTGCAAATTGCTGCTTGTACAGGGCGTCCAGAATTAAAGTTACCCTATTCAGAGCTACATACCGCTGTAACTATTCATCGAAAATTCTGAAATTTTGGGTACGCCTTAATAAATTGATGGGAAAGACATGTTGCTAAAAAAATTTAGTTCCAAAGTCGCTACTAGAGGGCGTATTCATGTAAAGCAGGTCCACAGAACATTCTCGCTCTACCCTAGATGTTCCGTTATATTAACCGAAAGTAACGATATGGTGTGGATTTAATGCTTATTTTATTCTGGAGCCGTACTTCTTCGAGGAACAAACTCCATCAGGTGCAATGACATAAACTATCACAAAAGAGCGATATTCATCAATGTTGGAGAATGCAGTTGTTCCGGTTCTGCAATCATGCCAGTGTCTTGATCGAACGCTTTTAATGCATGATGGTGCGACTCCACACGCTGCAAATTGTGTAAAAAATATTCTGAAAACACATTTTACAGAAGAAAGAGTAATAAGCTGAAACTTGAATAATACCTGGCCTGCCCGATCCCCAGACCTTAATCCATGCGATTTTTGGCTCTGGGGATATTTGGAAGATCTGGCTGGCCGTAACAACCTGAGAACGTTGCCTGATCTTAAAGCCAGTATTTGCCGCCAAATCTTCAATATTTCAAAGCAGACACTACGCTCTACTGTTGAACATGCCATTTTCAGATTTCAGAGGGTAGCTGACAATGGTGGCCATCATACCGAACATGGATTAATTCCAAGCGTATGTGTAATTCTTATAATGAAATAGGTGATAATACGGCCTCTAGTGGAGACATTTGGAACTAAAATTTTTCTTTAGCAAAATGTTTTCATTATTAAGGCGTACCCAAAATTTCAGAATTTTCGGATGAATAGTTACGGCGGTATGTAGCTCTGAATAGGGTAACTTTAATTTGGGACGCCCTGTATTTATATTACAAAGTTTTTAAAAGAATATAATGATGTGCTAGATAGTGTTTTAAACAACTAATTGTTATTAATTAATAGTCATCTTACTTTTCTTTAGTAAAGTAGCAATGGTGATAATTCAAAATGAAAGTAAAAATAACCTTTTTTGTTTTAAAAAGAACAAAACATTGAAATTTTAACAATTTTCTGTCATTTTTCTGAATTATTTGTAAACACATATTATCGATATTTAAAAAAAAAATGGTACTTTTTGATTATCCCGTCGATACTTTCGCCAAACTCGATATTATCGTCAAAAGGTAGCTTCTGCGCCAATAATTGCATTACTTTTACGAAGGCGCCAAAGAATTGGCGCACTTTCGCGAGTGCTGATAGGTGTATGGGATAATCCTTAAGTGCCTTAAAAATAACAATAAAAAAGAAATCTAATATCGTAAATTTCAAGTTATCATGTGAGAACATTAATATCTTTTAAGCCATTATTGATCTTAATTAATTTGTTATCAACCAGTTTAAAATGATTTGGAAGAATCACGAGACTTCTCTATCGGTCTCTATCCTTATCCCCCCCCCCCTCTCTTTATATATAATGATATTTTTTTAAGCTTTCATTTTCAATTTTTTTTTACCTTACAAATAAAGGTTTAAAGCTGGATTGATTTCGAGGTGAAATTGAGAAAATCCCATCGTTCCTCTAAATATCGATGCATACGTAATCTTATAGCCTCGTGATTATTACAGAGAATGAGTAATTTGGAATTGAAGCTATGCCTCAAAAGTGATAAATCGTCAATTTGTTGCCTACGCATTTTGAGACTTCAAAAAAACTCCGACGTAAACAAAATCTTGTTCTCACATGGTAATAAAGAAAATAGTTTAGGTGCTTATCTTTAGGCATTCCACAAAGATTTGGTAAAGTACATTTTTTGACAATAAATTGATTAGTTATACAGGGTGCGCCAGGGAAACTTATTTATTTAAAAAAATTCCCAAACGGTGAGTTGGTTGAGTAAAGGGGTGATATGTAGCGCTACTGGAGGGGGAAGTCCCGTAGTTTGTTTCCCCGTATAGTTAATTGCCATCATTCTCTGGTCTAAAGAAAAGCGGGCTTTCGCCGTCGAGAGCTTCCTTTCTAACGGTCGCTCACTTGTAGCTGCGCAACGTGCTTTCCGCGCTCGCTTTGAAATTCCTCCTCACAGACCCGTTTCTGATCGTAATTCGATTCTGTCGTGGGTTTACTCATTTCGGTAGTATCGCTAAACCCACAAATGGACATCGACGGACTACCACAACTCCGGAAAATGTCGAAAGAGGGAGGCAGTCAGTTCTGCGTTCGGCTCGTAAACACACAGCTGTTCTGGGAATTTCTGACACCACTGTTCGACGGATTCTCCATCAAGACCTTCCATTTCATCCCTATAAATTGACTGTTGTGCAAGAATGAACTGAAAGCGATTTTGTTGCCGGTCAAAATACATGCGAAATGCTGCATGACAACCTGTCTGAAGACGCGGTCGTTTTTTTCAGTGACGAGGCTCACTTTGAAATCCCTGGTTTATGTCGATCGACCACGGACCATAGCTCACCTCAAGGACAACATTCACGACGCCATTGCCAACATACTGACTGACTGATATGATGCAAAGTGTGAACACGAACTTCAAAAATCGACTTAATCAGTGTATGCGCAATGGGGGTCATCATTTAACGGATGCCATTTTCAAAACTGTATGAAACTGTAAACTGTATTCTCAAATAAAAAAGAATTAAAACAATAACTGAAGTACTTTTGTTTTATGGACCTTTCAAATAAGTAAGTTTCTCCGGCGCACCCTGTAATTGTGAATATTCTTTAGAATACTTTCAACAAGAATCTGACAGAAATTCAATAGAATAATCAAGATGAAAGCAGAAAATTTAAATCCAACATTTCGAGTTGGTTGACAAAATTGAATACTTTATGAAATGCGATAATATCATCAAAATACAAATGTTTTTAGGTATCCGTTTAAAACACAGATTATCGACGACATTGGCATTTTAAAAAAATCTTATTATTTCTTGTAGTTCAACCTTTTATCTTCCCAAAACAGTTTATTTTTTCTGAGAAAAGAAAGGCCTGACCTCTCATCCAGGGTCACAGATTTTTCCAACTAAAATTTGTATTTAATTTCAATTTTCTCAAAACTTTAGTTTTCTTGAAAATTCCCACCGTAAACATGATATCCTCAAAACTAATAGAGTTATTTAAGTACACATTTCAGTGTGTGTTTTAAATAATACGGGTAATGAAATGAGCGAAAAGTTTTATTGTTGGTGAAATACTTTTTCATTTATAGATGTTTTTAGAAAAATTAAGGGGTGAATTTATGATAAAAAGGCATCTATACGTGCATTTTTACCCATAAATTCCTTGCATCTGAAAAATTTTCTTACATTTTGGTTCATTCCATTCAACATTGTATTTTCTAACTTGTGTACAAAGAAAAAGAAGATTTCTGTTTTACAAATTATGCGTAGAGTGTAAACCATTTTGGTTTAATTTTTCAAAATTTGCTACACATTCTCCCATTTCTCAAAATATATTTTCAAATAGTTGTTTTTGTATTTATAGTGTTTATTACTGACAATACAGTTAAAAACCAAAAATAGAGTCTAAAAATTTTTTCTTTGAAGTCTGAAATTTTTTTCTTTGAACGTAGTCGGATACCTTAAGGGTGTCTACCTAAAGCAATTAAGTTATTCCAAAAAAATGGTATCTGGAATATGCTATCTTCTATTATCACTCTTCATTATAACTAATGTTTGTGAGAGAGAAAAAAAACCCCTCTTAAATACCACCACTAATGATATTCAGAAAATTAGCTTCCAGTTTTAAACTCCTTAGTGTGAGTCAATGACTTGACTTGATTCGCAAAATCAATAAACATTCTCAACGGTTAGTTAAGCCACACATAAAAGGAAAACGGTGAAAAAATAAATAAATAAAGCACTTTACAAATGATAAGTTACATTCTGTACTAACCCGTATCGTATGTTTCAATAATCCCTTAATAACACTTCAAAAATTCATTGACTCAAAGCAGCAGATGTAAAAACACTTCCGACGTAATCCTTATCTATGGATCTGGGAAGCAGTAAGTTCTGCACGGTTTAACATAAAACATCATATAAAGATTTGCTCCTTTGACGGGCTGGCTTAAGACTGGCAAGATGGGGTTGATGCTGTAGTGGTGTAAGTCATCCCCACATACAGTAAAAGCTCTTTATTCGCACTTCCTTCATTCGCGTTTTCACTATTCGAGGATTTAAAAAAAATGAGACTCAATTCCTGTATTAGCGGCTAAACATTTCTTTATTCGCGGATCCAATAAGTACATACATAATAATAAAAAAGATTCCAAGATGTATCCAACCTAATATCCTTTGCAAATGCCGTCAAATGGACTAATAAAAAAGTAAAATGATCTTATTACAACTTTGCCTAAAGTATATTGTTAAGTGCCAACTGCAAACATTTTCGAAATCGCGAATGGAATAGGACAAGATGGATTCGAACAGATAGTGACATTCAGGAATTGCTTGAATCGCAAGATGAAGATCTGACTGAGACCGACTTGGAGGAAATGTTAAATTCACAGCCCATTGAAGAAGAGGCTTCAACCAGCACTGGAAACGTGACATTTAATCTGAAAAATCTTAGTGAAGGTTTCAGAATGGCAATAAGCTTTGCGATTTCTTTATGAACGTCTATGGAAAAGTATTATTTTTAAGAGGCAAATTGCTACTGCGACTGCTGCGTATCAGTCTGAATGGAAGGAGCTTTTAAAAACTGCCAAGCAAGAGAAAATGACAAAATTCTTCAAACCATTACCCAAGCCTTAAGATAATGAATCAAAATGTTCAAAAATTTCAATTAAATTGATTTTTTTATATATTTGTTTTTTTATTTTTATTTTTGTCACCTAGGAACGTATCCCCTATAATCCCATATAAATTACCATTCCTTATTCACGATTTATATATTCGCGGCATATTTATGGATCGTATACCCAGCGAATAAAGAGGTTTTACTGTATATAAGAAATCAATTTAATTGAAGTTTTTGAACATTTTGATTTATTATCTTAAGGCTTAGGTAATGGTTTGAAGAATTTTGTCATCTACTCTTGCTTGGCAGTTTTCAAAAGCTCCTTCCATTCAGACTGATACGCAGCAGTCGCATTTGCAATTTGCCTCTTAAAAATAAGATTTCGTTCCATGGACGTTCATAAAGAAATCGCAAAGCTCATTTGCCATTCATGAAATTTTTCAAATGAAATGTCGCGTGTCCAGTGCTTGTTGAAGCTTCTTTAATGGGCTGTGGATTTAACATTTCTTCCAAGTCGGTTTCAGCTCGGCGATATCATTTAACAACGTACTTTAGGCAGAGTTGTGATAAGTTATATTATACTTTTTTCATGCGTCCATTGGAAGGCATTTGCAAAGGATATTGGGTTGGAATCCTTTTATTATGATGTATGTACTTATTAGATCCACGAATAGAGAAATTTGAAGCCGCGAATATAGGAATTGGATCGCATTTTTTTAATCCGCGAATAGTGAAAACGCGAATAAGGAGCTTTTACTGTATTCTCATTCCAGAAAGTAAAAATATCAAACCAAAAATAGCTTTAAAAATATATTAGAAAGCAGAATTTTGTATGATGTCTGTTTCAGGAATATTATATACAATTTGTAAGATTTTTATATCTAAAAATAAACATTTTATACAAGCAATAAATATGCAGATATGAGATTCGACAAATAAAAATTAAGGTATCCTACAACGTTCGAAGGAAATTTTTTGAAAAATTGGATTTTTTTAGAAACTGTTTTTGGTTTTTAGATGTATTGTCAAGAATAAACACAATAAATACAACAAAATTATTTGAAATTAGAATATATTTTGAGAAATGGGAAAATTTAAAGTAGATTTTAATGAAATTTAACCAAAACGGTTAACACTCTACACAAGATTGTAATGCAGCAATCCTATTTTTCTTTGTGCGCAAGTTATAGAACACAATGATGAATGAAATGAACCAAAAGCTAACAAACATTTTGAGATACAAAGAAGTGATGGGTAAAAATATTCACATATATACATTTTTACCACAAATTTACAACCTAATTTTTCTAAAAACACCTATAATTGAAAAAGTATTTCACCAGCAATGAAATCTTTGGTTCATTTCATTGCCCATATTATTTAAAACAGGCGCTGATACCTGTATTACGTAAATACCTCTATTAGTTTTGGGGATATCATGTTAAGTAGAAAGATTTTTTGTGAAAATTAAAGTTTTGGGAAAATTGAAGCTAAAGACAAATTTTAATTGAAAAATATGTGACCTTGGTTGATAGAATAGGCCTTCCTTTTCTTAGAAAAAAATAAACTGTTTTGGGAAGAGAAAAGTCTACAGTACAAGAAGTTATAAGAACTTTTTTTAAAATCACCTATGTGGTCGATAACCAGTGTTTTAAACGTAGTCGGATACCTTAAGCCACTTTGGCTCCAAGCTCACGATATAAATTGCATTTCACTTGCAAGGAGGTATCAAGGTACATTGTAAGCAACCAACCTTGTTCATTAGTTTTTAATAAATACATCTGATGACTCAAGATTGTTTGGCTGAATGGATTTAACTCACGCAATTCTGTGACTTCATTGTTAAGAAAAACTTGCGGGAAAAGTCTCTCCAAAATAATCTCCTATAACCTCTAACAAAGGGGTTATAAAATAGTTATCACTAAATTACTTAAAATTTAATTAATAAAATTAGGTAATTACTTAAAATTAAAATAATAAAATAGTTAATATTATTTAAAATTAAATTAATAAAAATAATTTATTACTTAAAATTAAATTAATAAAATAGTTAATGTTACTTAAAATTAAAATGAAATCCAGAATCGTAAATTTCAGGTTATTATGTGAGAACATTATTATTTTTAAGTCATTATTTGTCTTAATTAATTTAAGTCATTAACAGGTTTAAACCGATTTGACTTTCATATTCAACTTTTCTAGTTGGCAAACAAAGTTTTGCAGCTAGACCAATTTTAAGATCGGGGGGGGGGACATCGTGTTTTTTTTCTTAAATATCGACGCTTGCGTAATCTGATAGTCTCGCGCTTACTTCAAATAGGTTTTAAACTGGTTAATGACAAATTAATTAAGACAATTCGTAAGAATCCAGAGAATGTATAATTTGGATACCAAAATGTAACTTTAATAGGGTATAAATCGCCAAATGTGATAACCTTCTGCATCATTTTCTTATAAACCTATTTTAATTAGTTGAAATTATTTCTCGAACAATTTTTATCGATTAAACAAAACAACATTTTTTGTATGGTTTATTTAAAAAAAATGTTGCGCAGGTTAGGTAATAACACAATGATTTCCAAGGGAAATATTACGACAGCAGACGAGAGATAATTCAAAAGCTATACAATGAAAGAAGGCACCAAAATAAAACTACATTAGAAGACGATAGATAACTGAAAAACAATACTGTGAAAGCCGACTCCAAAATAAAACTACATTAGCAAACGATATATATTTTAAAAGCTATATTGTGAAAGTCAACTACAAAATAAAAAAGGGATAAATAGCTAATTTGTTGTCTTCACATTTTGAGGCTTCAACAATTTGTTGCCTTCATATTTTGAGGCTTCAACAATTTGTCGTTTTCGCATTTTGAGGATTCAACAATTTGCTGTCTTCACATTTTGAGATTCCAGAAACCTTAAGCAAAAAAAAAAAAAAAAAAATAGCATGTTCTCATGTGATAAAAAAAATGCAGCAACTTGAAATTGAAACACTCATCATACATTTAGTTGTGCAATTTTTTTCTCCTAGTTTTAACAAACTTTTACAATTATTTATAAATGTTGCACGATTTTTGCAACAATAGCTTTATTTGTTGAGACCTATGTTCTTGCTTCGTAAAACCTTTGAATAATTTGTTTTGCTTCCGTGGAAAAAAAAATTTGGATCTCCGATAATTTTTTTAATCAAGAATTTTACTTTGCTAATGCACTCTCAAACAATAAAAATGGTTGAAGTGATTTCAAAACTTTGGGGCTCTAAAACCTACAAGTCTCGTTAATCTTAATCATAAGATAACTTTTATTTCAGTGTTCGATTTTTTTCATGTTGTATTAATTAAATATACTTAAGTTATTAAGGGGATTTTCATAACTTCAAAAGCCATAAGAGTTAATTTCAATACATTTCAAAAGTTAAGTAGCATTGCTTTTTATTTGGGAACTTAAAAAATCTATGGCTATTAATTTTTGAAATTTATTTATTCGATGATGGTAAATTAAATATATAATATACAAAAATCAGAAAAATTCAATGATCCATTCTAACAAATGAACTATTCTTTTTTTAAAATGTACATTTCAAGACTTCTTTTTGGACGTTTTACAAATAAAAATCTGTGAATTTAATGTCAGAAATTTAAATAAAAATACATTTTCCGTAAGCCGAAATTGAGAATTTTTTTACTAAATTCGAACCACAACTCTGATTTTATTTTTAAAAATGGTTCTACAAAAAATTGAAGAATGTAGAATTTAATTTCAGCAAAATATTTTTTCAAAATAGTCGACTAGATTTCTTTTTATTTAATCAGCAAATGGTGAATTAAACTTTCGATGATGATAAATTAAATATATAATATATAAAAAGCAGAAAAATTCCATGATCCATTCCAACAAATGAGCGGTTTTTAAAAAATGTCCATTTCAAGACTTTTTTTTTTGGACGTTTTATAAACAAAAATCTGTGAACTTATTGTCAGAAATTTAAATTTAAATACAAAGACATTTGCCGTAAGCCGAAATTGAGAACAAATTTTTTTTACAAAATTCAAAGCACAACTCTGATTTTATTCTACACAAAATTAAAGAATGTAGAAATTAATTTCAGGAAAATATTTTTCAATAATTGACAAGATTTGTTTTTATTTAATCAGCAGATGGTGAAAATAAGCTTTAAACGGAATTCTTAAGGAAATCGCGTAATTCTTAATAGCAATTCTGAAGCAATTCGCTTAAATGCGTAAGCAATTCTTTTTGTTTAAATGATGAATCTATCTAAATTAGTCAAGCTTTCAAAAGAGACATTGAGCTGCATTGCTTTGAAAGAAAATAGACTAAAACATTTATAACTATTTCTTTCAATGAATTCAAAATGAAGGAAGTAGTCTAGTAACCAATGTCTTAATCATTGAAAATATAAGAATAAAAATTAATTAAATGTTGTAAAAGATCATCTGAAAATAAATATTTAAAGAAATAAAAAAATGCATGATATTAAAAGAACAAAATGAATTAATAAGCTGCATCTGAAAAAGTAAAACTAAGAATTTGGCACTTCATTTAAATAAGTGGACATACTTCGATGAAATTTATTTCTGGATTTTGTTCTGGAATTTAATGAGTTATTATGTAACTGTAGAGGAGTTGTTAGATTAATTACTCAATGTAATTTATCATTTAATCTGACAGTAATTAAGTATTATCGGCTGCAAGAAATTCTCAAACTGAATCAGTTTTTAAAATAAATATTGATACGAAAATCTTCGAACGAAACACTAATATTATGAAGAGGAAAAAATATATCAAGAATTTCGTTTTTATTGTTGTTGTAGCTCTATTACGAATTTATAACGAAGAAATTCATTCCAGCCTCAAAAAGTATCCAGTTTTAATACTTAATCCATGTATCCATCTCATACAAGTTTTATCATGGGAGAACAAGATGTTGTTTTGCTTTGAGGTTTTTTTGGAAACATCAAAATGCGTAAGCAACAAATTTGCGTTTTATCTCTTATTGTCAATTTTTGGGTTTTAGACTTATTAGTTTATATTCATTATTTAAAAATAATGCAGAAGGTTTTTGCATTTAGAGATTTATCACCCATTAAATTTACAACTTGATTTTCAAATTATTCATTCTTTGAATTCTTACGAAATGTCTTAATTAATTAAATTCATTAACCATTTAATCCGGTTTGAAACAATCACGAAACTATCAGATTACTCATGCGTCGATATTTAGAAAAAGAATGGTTTTTTAATCTCAAAATCGGACTCTCTCTCTGTGCATATATACATACATACATACATATATATATATATATATATGTGTGTGTGTATGTACTGGTTAAGGACTTAAACCAATTAAGATAAATTATGACTTAAAATAATAATGTTCTCACATGATAACTTAAAATTTGCATGATTTGATATTCTCAAGTTCTTCGGGGGTTGATTTTTATAATTTAAAACACTCAACATGAAAATCACAAGGTTGAAATTAGTATGTTGAACTATATTTCAGTTAAATACTCTTTTCGAAGACAAAAATTATCTGAATGCTTTCACTTTCGCCCCCCCCCCCTTTTTTTTTCTTTTTGCGTATAATTTATGTACTAATAACTTTTATTAATAATGAAATTTATTTTCTGTTATTCATTCTTTCACTTTAGGTTATAGCAATTTTAAACAATCTATTAGGCAATTCAAAAACTGACGTTTTTTTGGTTTTGAAAAAAGTATTTGGTGAATAGAAGTGTGACCTTCCGAATTAATTTATATCAAGTATGATTTCGCTATGAGTCTAATTTATTCAAATATTACTCGCCAGATTTACTTACATAATGCATGTATGTATATTTGATTTCACTTATTAATCAAAACGGTGTTTTCAAACGTTCATGGCATGCTTTTTTTAAGCCAGAAATGATGTCCCCATACGAAACATTTGGATTAATGAAATAATAGGGACAATATTACTAGGAAAAAATGGGAGAAAAATGTTTATTTTTAGTTTTAAGATGATTTATTTTAGTTTTGAAAAACCTGAATTCAAAACTATTTGCAAGTAAATTCAGCTAATTTATTCCGGGCCCCCTTGGTATTAATGTTCAGGATATTTGCCCTCCTACGAGGAATGATTAAAAAAAAGTATACAAACACTAGTATCTCTCAAGTAGAAATTGTGGATGGGACTATTGTTACCCACTGTGGAGACAGCGCTAGTTGTCTTAGACAGGTCGTCCGAGATTATCGTGTTTGTACTGAGACCTGAAACAGCGACAGTAATGACAAGACGTCTAGAGAAGTGGTCTCGTACAGAGGTACACCATGATACGATTTTTATAGGCCAGGAATGTGTCTCCATTAAGCATTCACAGACAAATCGTTGAATTGAAAGGGGGGAGAAAATAGAAGACGAAATGGTGACGTTCTTTTAACCCTTTCAGGGGCGGTGACATACTCCATATGTCACCTTTTTACAATTTTTTTTAAACTAGAAAATCGCGTTGAAATAACTACATCAAATTTCCTAACGTTTTTTAAGTCTTTATCTTGCCAATAGACGGCAGCACGAGTCTTAGAAAGTATTCTGTTTCCCTACAAAAAATTCAATATGGAAGCATGTTTTCATATGATGTAATTTATCTTCATTTTACTCCGATAAACTTTATTTTCGAATTCAAAAAGCTCATTTTTTTGCGTCATTCATGTTAAAAAGCGTCATGAATCCCTAAAACTGCTTTCATTTCATAAAAATACCTTCTAATTAAGAGTTGAATTAGGTGACATACTGGGTATGTCACCTCGCGTCTAGGGTATTGCATGGGCAAGACCGTATTTGTTTATTTGCGCAAAGATCCAAGATATAATTATATACATTATTACTAAATATTATATTATATACATTAAGATTCATTGTATATATTTATCTATATCTATATAAAATATATATTGTGTGCTAATAATATTATAATATTAAGCAATTTCTGATATAAAAAAGAAGAAATAAATATATTTATTACATCTGTTATTATTTATTGTATATATATTTCCTTATAATTCAATGCATCTCTATATTTCAATATATATACATGCTAATAGAGTAAATTTATAAAAAAATTGGTTCCGTAAAAAATTGTGTATATTTTTTAATGTATATTACTTTGCATTTTTTTCTGTATATTTTTTCTGTATATTACTTTGCATTTTTTTCTGTATATCTTTATAATAATATTTATTCTATTTTTCTCTATATATTCTACAAATATTAATTTCAATAAAATTATATATATCCTGTCATAATTTCTCATTCATATATATTTACTTTTATGTATATATATAAAAGAAAAATCCATATTTCAATAGTAAAAATAATTTAAAAAACATGGATCTTGGGCAAAATCAGAAAAAATTATTATATGTATGTATAACCTCAATTTATTTTATATTTAAAATGTTTTAAAATGTGTTTTGAATCGTAATATTGTATAGGTGCATATTTGTGAATTCGCTCCAAAACATGTTCTAGATGCGCGGTGACATACCCAGTATGTCACCTACCCCCCAGCCCCCTAAGGACCTTAATTTTTTTTAACTGTAAATTACATGTCAGTAATAGGATATAATCAGCTTTAAATAATTGTTTCGAAAAAAAAAATCATTTTTGGCATAGTGCCTCTGAAAGGGTTAAAGCGGGCAGAGAGATTGCTGGAAAAGTTTAGATGTGAGGTCTGGAGCTGCTCCCATACAGCCCCGATTTGGTTCCCAGTGATTATTTCTTTTTCACGGCTCTGAAGAAACACTTATCCAAAACAAAGTCAGGGGTGGTGCTCAAAAAGAGAACTGGCTCAATAGTCACTGACAAGACGGGTTGAACAAATGAGTCAAGTGGTGTGATAAATACCTCAACAGGTTTGGTGATTATGTAGAGGAGGGAATGCTACATACCTCTCATAATTACCATTTGTATCCTTATCTAATATTAATAAAGCATTTTTTTTTCTTTGTCTTATACCCTTTTTTTTTTGATCACCCGTTGTACTATACCCCGTTGTACTATACTATACCTGGCCTCTTTTTAACATGGGACTTTAGCACGCTACTAGTACATCTTGCTTTTAATATGCTTTTTTTATTGAATTTTCTGAATTTCTGCTGAAATTTTATTTCTTACTTTCCGAAATATTCCATCAGTAGAAATATCTGAGAAAGTCTTGAAAATTGTTTCATATAAAAGACTATTATTTTATCCAGTTTTTTCAGGAATGATACATATAAATATTTACTATGCAGTATCACTACTTGATGTATACGAATATATGAAATAAATACTTTGTTCATTATTTAAATAAAATTAAATCTAAACTGTAAATGAAAATAGAATGTGTTTTAAATTTTTGGCTGGTATATCTGTTTGTTAAAGTGAATGGAATTTAATTTCGTGATAGATTTCGATTAAATATGATTCATTATTTGGTGCTGAAAGAAAGGTAGAAGCAATTAAAAATTATGATGAAATAAATCAAATCAGTTTCAAAATAAGATGTTTATATACAATTTAATAAAACACAAAGAGATGCACGAAACTAAAAATTACATTAGAAAAATATTTAAATATTTACACCAATAAACACAGATTTTTAAAAAAGTATCTAAAGCATGTTATAAAGATAATAAACCAAATTAGTTCATTTTACTAAAAATGGAAACTTCTCGACGAAAAATATATTGGGACAAGCAATGCTTTTTTTAAGGATCAAGATGAAATTTTCATATGAAACTATTCCAATATGTTCTGCCTTATTATTTCAAAACTTCATTATTTTCATTTTTATTGGGTTGGGTTATTTATTTTATGCATAATTTTATCCATGTCTATAATCATCCTAAATTAAACGGTGCATACAGAGGTGTCCTATTCACGTGCAGTGAATAAAATTTAAATGACTCTAATAAATTCGATTTTAATGATGAGTCGAGTGTAATTAGAATAATTCATTTGCTATATAAACAGCCATTCAGTTCTTAAATTATTTCTTAAATAAAACGGTACACTGTGATTAATAAATCATTTATAACACCACTTAATTACGATTTGCGGAGCGATAATGTCAAGTAATGAAGTCATTTTGCTGGGCGACATTGAACGACTCTTTGGCAGCACGATTTAATTATATCTACTCTAAAACTGCAAGCCGTTTAAAAACTATAAATCACCTACCCTAAGAACAAGAAAAGTTCTAATAGCTTGAGAATGCAGAAAATTATATCGTAACGAAAAACGATTATTTTCACTATCTATTTTAAATTTAGAAAAAATATACATTTTACAACATTTTGTAAGTTTATCATTAATTTTGGCAAACGATCTTATCATTATCAAAATACAAACGAGATTTTTTTGTTTGCGATATTTAGGAAAAAAATTAAAAATTGCTGAATTATTTTATAATTATTACTTATCGTGTAGCAATATTTTTTAACAATAAAGCAAATCACAAATGGATAATTATTTTTTAATAAATAATAAATAAACAAACACATTACTTTCTAGTATCGGAGTATATTTTTCTTGTATTACTAACTAGAATTGGTGTAAATATAAGAAAAAGAAGCCATCCACTCATTTTATGAATTAATTAATTACAAAAATTAATAGCAACGTTTAATGAAGAAAAAAAAATCTCAATAACAAAAGAATAAATAAAAGTTTTTTAAAAGCAGTTTTGCCGGAAGTAATTGCCTTAAAAAAACCAGTGGTCAATAAAAATTTTATAAAAATATGAAGGATTGATAACAATATTTTTAAGTAAATTGAAACTTTACTCATATTCAGTTGACATATTAATTTTTAAAGAAAAGAGTGTTTTTTCCTCCCTTTTCTGGATTAATTTTTTCATAATATTAACTTTAAAACTTCGTTCTTTAACAAGTTTTGCTTTTCTCTGTAAATTTCTATTAATTTTTTTATATAACTTTTAGCACACTAACAAAGCCTGAGTATACAAAAAGATTTATGTATTAATTATTTTTTTATACATTTGTTTGAATAATTTTTTAAACCCCGATTATAATTAATATAGAGTCTAGTAATCAATTTTTCTGAAATTCATTTTCAGATGTCGAATCTCACATAAAATCAAAACTGAATGAAATTAAATATGAATTAATTAATTTTTGAAAATATCCAAAAAATGTTTTATTTTTAAGAATACATAATAATAGAAATTTTAAAATCTCTAACTTTGCTAGTTTATTTCGACCCTTTTAAATGCCCTGCCTAACCTTCAAACATTTTAAAACAGTAATACATAAAAATCTATATTGTAACAAACCTATTTCGCTGCAGCGCCAGGAACTTATCTAGTGCTG
>JAPMOQ010007727.1:633638-704907 GCA_026543055.1 Argiope trifasciata | reverse complement strand
GTGTTTTTCTTGAACCCCATCCCCACAATTAAATAGCTTAGCCACAATATAAATAAAAATGAACGTTTGTCTGTATGTCTCTAATGCGCTGCCGTATCGCTCATCGGATTGGGATAAAACTTTAAATACTTATTACTTGTACTTGCAGGATGATTATAGGCACAGTAAAATTACGTAACATTTAAACATTATTTTCGGATCTCTTTACCTCATCTATTAATCAAGGATTATAGTCAAATGAACTCGTCAAGGAGACACAACATTTTTTTCACATAACCAGTTGAATACTAAATGCTAAGTCGGACAGCCAAGAAATTAATTTGTTTCTTCTGAAGACGGAAAAACAAAAAATTATTGCCTACCCTAAAGCTCTTGAATAATAAAATAAAAACGAATGGAATAAAAATTAGTTACATTTCTCTTTTAAATATCATTCAACTTCAATGAATGTATCCATTTATGATATTATTCCGAATTAAACAAGACAGTTATTTCAAATTCCAAACGATATTTCCAAAATTATTTCTTCTACGGCAGCAACGTGCGAGTACCAGCTAGTATGATAATATAATAAAAGTACATCATTTTAAGCAAAAAATAAGAATCTTTTAGAAATTCATATTCCATTTGATTCATCATTATTAATAAATATTAAAATTTTTAAAATTATATTTTTAGTGACCTTTATTATAATATTTTATATTGTTCCGTTCCTCCATCCGATTTGATCAATTTCAAAAAGCTAACATATCTCCCCTACAGAATATTAGAAAATGAACGAGAAATTGAATATGAAATTCAATCTGCAGTACCAAAGAAATAACAATGCATAAACATCAAGTTATATAAACGCCTGTAATAAACAAAAGCACAATTATGAAGGGTAAATCTATTTATCTATAAATTAAAAGCAATTAAGAATACTATACTATTTAAGAGTATGTATCGAAAGCTAATCATGAAATAAAAAAAAATAGATTTAAATATGCAGTTTAGTTTCACATAATATTGTTTAACTTAGCATTAATTCAGTTCAAATTTATCGATTACTTTTAATATAGTAGGATTACGTTCAGTCATTTAATTGAACAAAATGGATGCAATTCGTAACTTTTCCCTTGTTGTCAATTTGAACTATTTCTCCAATAAGGTGGTTGAATTCTTTTTCTATATTGACAAATAGCTGGTCTTTTGTGGAGGAGATTCACTAACCACATAATGCAGGGTTCGGCAACTTAATGAAACAGAAGAGCCAAAAGCAACAATTGTTGCAAAATTTTCCAGTTTTTAAAGCTCTACCAATTTTTTTTTTCGATTTAATATTATAGCATTTGCTTTTATATATTTGATTTTGTTTGAAAATAAACAGCTTAAAATAAGGAATAATCTTTATTCAAATAAAAACACAAATATAGATAGTTACATCAATGGGGCCATTGGTTTTACATGCTTTTTTAAATTTTGATTGAATTTGGTTTATAGCTTATTTTAAGTTTAAAGCACGACTCTAGAGTTTTATTAATCAGTTGACTTCTAAATTTACTTTTTATGATATTCATGCAAGAAAATGCTTGATCACACGAATCTATCGACCCGAAGATTATCAGTACCCCATATGTCAACTTATCACACTGTGTCATTAACTATTCCCTGCGTCGAATAGGAGGGCTTCAACTCGTAGAATTTCTTTTAGAGCTGGCCAATATGCATGCATCTCTGGACCTCCGACTCTTCCAACTCACTCTTGACTTCTGTGAACTTGCCACAAGTCTTTGGTTGTCAGATCTAGCAATTGCATTTGAAGCGGTCCAGCATGAATTCCAAATGGCTCAATGTCGATATTTGTATTTGTGTTGAAATAATTAACTATGAACCCGAGAGTATTTTTGTTTGTATTGAATTGTTCGAATCTCAGAAAATCGATCCCTCATGCTTTTTGAAGAAGTAATTCAAGTCAATAGTTGCATTGATCTCATCACCACAGTGCTTCAGCTTTGTCAAATGAAGTAATTTACCGCTGAAATGCAATTGGCTGAAAGATAAACGTGGTCACGGAGTCTCATCTCTAAGAACAAAACAACTGTTCAAATTTACCTATGGTCATGTGAAGCGTAGCAATTTGTAATTAATGATTATGTTAATAGAAGCCGTTGAGAGATGAGGTACTTAAAAATGCATTTTCTTATTTCTTAAGAATTTTGATAACAAATTGTTGATTTTTCGTATGGAACTGGAGAGCGGCAACTTTACATCAAAAGAGCCACATGCGGCTCGTGACCCCTCACGTAGTGCTTCTGGTATAAATGTAAGTCTAGTAAGAATGATTAAAAAGAGCAGGCAGCTTCAAACTCAGTCTTCAGGTAGAAAATATACAATATGATTATATTTACATATTACATTATAATACATTACACAACACATGCATAGTGCATTACATATCACATACACAGAACATGCACAATACATTCATGTTTTGCATGTGTTTTACTGTTTTAAACAACAGTGTATGTGTTGTTCTATTTTGAACAACAGGGGAAAACAGTTACTGTTTGCAGCTGTTTTCCTCTCCTCTTTAAAAACAGCTACAAATCATTGTTCCTCATCACAAGGTCATTTATATTCAAGAAATAACAAGTACCCTAGAATGCATTCACCCTTAAATCTTCGAAATAAATTTTTTTTATTGCACCTTGTGAGATAAAAAGGATTTTCATGCTTTTAAAACACATATTTGGAATTGTCTTGCATGAAATTTAAATATATGAAGATATGCGTATTGACCTTATAGATTGCATTTCTATGTTTATCTATTTCTTTAGTTGTAAAGAAGTTTAAATAACTTGCATTAAAAATATTTGTTCCTAAATGGTCGTTTTTAAAACTTGAGAACCTAGTTTGCTTTAACTCCAAATTTGAATTTAATATTTTTTATTTTTCTTCTTTTTAGCATGATAATATTTATAGGTTTAATATCCATTATAAACTCAAACGTGTCTTTCTTTCTTTCCTTTTTTTTTTTTTTTTTTTTTTTGTTTTTTCAGAATTCAGTCTAATGCGTTCTGATAAGAATTTTTTGTTTGAATTCTTGTTCGTGTGGCTTTTCAGTGTTCAAATAGATGTGCCAGCTACATAGAGCGCGCTTGTGTAATTTTTTTTTATTTTTCTTGATGTCGTTTGAATTTGAGAGATGGAATTACGCTTTCTTTTAAGTATCGTTAAATGGCAACTCCTCAAATCCCCGCCATTTAAAGTTATACATTCAATTCCATTTAATATTACTTCGTAGGAAAGACGCAACTATTGATAAAATATTTTACTCTTCTCCTTTTCAACATCATTTACAGGTTTGATGTCCATTATCCATTTACAAGCTTCTTTTTTTTTGTTCTTTCAGAATTCTGTCTAATACGTTCTGATAAGTACTCTTTGTTTGAATTCTTGTTCGTGTGGCATTTCAGTGCCTGCTATATATAGAAATAATTTTATTGAACTTGTATAAAACGTTTTTATTTTTCTTGCTGTTGTTTGAACTTGAGATATGGAATTACATTTCCTTTTAAGTATCGATCGGCAACTCCTAAAATTCCCGCCATTTAGAGTTCTACATTCAACTCAATTTAATATTACTTCGTAGAGAAGACACAATTATTGATAAAATGTTTGAAATGCAAAGCTGCCCCAAGTTGTTGAATTGTTTTTTCAGATAAATTTAATTCAGAAATGTTCAAAACACTTTACCAAGCAAACCGGGTGAATTATGGATCTCAAATAAGACATTTGGGCACTTTTTTGAGTGCTCAAAAGATACATATTTCTAAAATTTAAATTTCATTTTAATTAATTCAAAAATAATTGTAATGTTGGTGTTTTTCCCTGCATCTTTGGCGCATATTATTGTGTAAAGAGTATATTTACATGACTTTAAAATTAACCTTTCAAAGATACCAATTTTATTTCCAATTTTTAATTCAGTACTTTAATTCCGTTCTTGAATAAATTTTTTAAAATACATTCAAGAATATGTTATCACTATATTTTTCAATATTTTGTATTTACTTTTATAAGCTTGCGTCCTTACTCAATTTTTTATGCAAACGTTATTGTTGCCAGATAATTAAGAGTAAAATTGAAAATATATATTATAAAGATAGACGGATTGAGACTAAAACATTATCACCAAGTTACTAACTAGATGTTCAAATCTAATTTAAGAGGACAGTTTACTGATACTTTTACAAATAATTTTTTTAAATTTTAAAAAATTAACGCGTATCTATCAAAACATGAATAAATCAAATATTTTTAAAAACTCTTTGAAACGAAATATATCGTTTAAAATAATTAAAGTATATAAAATATTTAAAATTTTTTAGGTCCCTTAATTTTTGATTTTTTTTCTATTATCCTATTAGGTACCTTAATTTTTGATATTTTTTCTATTTGATTATCCTATACAAAGTTATTTAGAAAAAAAACTGCATATCATTTTGAAATTCCAATGAAATAATAACTTATTAGAAATATTTTTATAAATTCACACTGAATTTTTATAACAATTTTACTGAACTAAGATTGAATTTTAACTTAAAAAAAGAATTGAAATATATAATACATATTCAATTTTCTTTTTACTGTTTAACTGGCATTTTCTTTATCAATTTTTTAAAAAGAATTTCCTCAATAATTAAGAACCCGCGAAGCCTTTCAAAGCAATTTAAATCTAATCAGAACACCATTTTGAGAAACTCCATTAAAAAATATTTTATCCCTAAGCCTTTCATATATCCATTTTATTGAATAATATATTTAATAATGTTATTTTAGTTGAATATAAATATATATTTTAGTCAGGAAGCAACAATTTTTTTAAGTATTTTGGTCATTTTTTTTTCTGATTTCTAAGTTCACTGACTGCTTAAATATTTTATATAGACTTTCATATAAGATTTTAAAATCATTTAATACAGAAATTAAAACCTACGAATTTTTGTCACATCTACCTAATTGTTTGAAAAATTAGTTATTTTGATTCTAGGCACACAGGAATGGAATGATGTTGGTCGACACCAATGATGTAATATCTATCTAACTACTGAACAGAATCTACCTAATTACTGAACGAATTAGTTAATTTTATTCCTGGCATAGAGATATAGAATGGTGTTGTGTCGGCATTAGTGATGTTGTTACATCTACCAATTAGTTAATTTGATTCTTAGCATAGAGGCACGCAATGATTTTGTGTCGGAACCTATAATGTTGTTACATCGACCTAACTAATTAACCAATTATTTACTTTGATTCCTGGCATAGAGGCATGGAATGATGTTGAGCCAGCACCAGTAATGTGATTAAATCAACCTAATTACTTTACAATTTCTTTTAATTTTTGGCATAGAGGAATGGAATGATGGTGTTTCGACACCAGGGATGTTGCATCTACCTAACTATTTAATAAATTATTTATTTTGATTCTTGGCATACAGGTCTGGAATGATGTTGTGACATCCACCTAACTGTTTAAGAAATTAGTCATTTTGATTCTTGGCATAGAGGTATGGAATGATGTATTCTCGACATCGATGATTTCCTACACAAATCAGCAGCACTATTAAAGTTTATGGCATTAGTTACATTTGATGATAATATAAATATTAATCCCATCCATTCTTTCTCGCAGTATGTTCCCCAGTAAAAACGCCCAGGCTCCATCACCTGCCTAATCCGTTGGCCGTGTACAGCTCTGGAATGATGTGACCTCAGCCTAAATGTCTTATAAATTAATCACTTTGATTCTAGGCATAGAGGTATGGAATGATGTTGTTATGACTCGGAACATCACTTTCGTTTTCGTAATCAGTTTATTTTGATCCAACATAAGACGCCGAATTGCATGCATCTATTTACAATGATGATGGAAATTGACGAGCGTATTTACAAATGAAAGGAACTTATAATTGATCTAATGATCCGTACATCATAAAGGTGATATACTGAAAGTAAACACACCATATTTTACTTAAATCATAACCGGGTTGAAACATTCCAAGTTGGAATAAGATGCAAAAGAAACAGGAAACATAAAACTTATTAGGAGTGTTAACAGATGTATTCTCAACATCGATAATCTTCTACACAAATCAGCAGCATTATTAATGCTCATGGTATTAATTACATTTAATGATAATATAAATATTAATTCTATCCATTCTTTCTCGCAGTATGTTCCCCAGTAAAAACATCCAGGCTCCATCACCTGCCTAATCCGTTACACGTGACACTGCTCTGGAATGATGTTGTGTCATCAACCTAACTGTTTAATAAATTAGCCATTTTGTATTCTATGGTTAGAGGAATGGAATGATGTATTATCAACATCGATGATCTTTTATACAAATCAGTAGTATTGTTAAAGCTCATTGCATTGATCATATTTAATGATAATATAAATATTAATCCCATTCATTCTTTCTCGCAGTATGTTCCCTAGTAAAAATATCCAGGCTCCATAACCTCCCTAATCCGTTACCCGTGTACAGGTTTGAAATGATGTTGTGACATCAACCTAATTGTTAAATAAATTAGCCATTTTGTATTCTATGCATAGAGAAATGGAATGATATATTCTCAACATCGACGGTCTTCTACATAAATCAGGAATGGTGTTGTCAAATCAGCCTAATTGTTAATTAAGTAGCCATTTTGATTCTATACTTAGAGGAATGGAATGATGTGTTCTCAATACCAATGATCTTCTATACAAATCAGGAATGATGTGACATCAACCTCACTGTTAAATAAATTAGCCATTTTGATTCTGGGCATAGAAGATGGAATGATGTTTTCTCAACACCGAAGATCTTCTACACAAATCAGGAATGGTGTTGTGACACCAACCCAATTGTTTAACAAATTAGTCATTTTGATTCTAGGCATAGAGGTATGGAATGATGTATTCCCATCATCGATGATCTTCTGCACAAATAAGCAGAATTATTACAGTTCATGGCATTAATTACATCTAATGATAATATAAATATTAATTCTATCTATTCTTTCTCTCCCTAGTAAAAATATCCAGGCTCCATCACCTGCTTAATCCGTTCCCCGTGTATCGATTCCCATGGTGGGGTGGAGGTGCCGTTTGGCTAACGAAGATTTGGGTGTTAATTAATTCAGAGGATCTGTTTTCTCAGGGATCGCACGATGTAATCCTCCCCTGTTTGATCCCCACTCGTCCGATCCCGGGCCTGAGTCTATATGGCCTCTTCTCAGTCCGTGTACCACTTCCCTGAGCAAACAGATGGTCGAGTGGGGTAAGGGGATTCGCACTCACTTCCGAGCACGAAACGCGACGAGGAGAGAGCCAGAGTTCTTTTTTACCCCCTCACACACTCCATATACTATTACTTTTTTCTAGACTTTTCTTAGGGAGGAGATCTGTATCTCACATTCTTTTAGTTTGGAGATGTGCCGGTGTAGTTGAAACAAAAAACTCATATAACTATTTTGTCATTATTGTTTTGGGGGGGAGGGGTAATTCATTGAAATTTATTTTACTAACTCTTTGTAAATAATAGTAACATAAAAGAATCTGTGGATGAGCAAATTATATGTAGATAATATTATAAATTATTTATTGGAGGAAACTGTGTAGTTGCCATAAAAGCTCTTATAACGATTTTGTCATTATTTTTGGGGGGAGGAATTCGTTGACATTTATTTTACTACCTCTCTGTAGATAATTGTAACCGAAAAGGAACTGTGGATAAGCAAATTATATGTAGATAATCTTATAAATTATTTATTGAAGGAAACTGTGTAGTTGCCATAAAAACTCTTATAACGATTTTGTCATCATTTTGGGGGGGGAGGAATTCGTTGACATTTATTTTATCAACTCTCTGTAGATAATAGATAACAGAAAAGGATCTGCGGATAAATAAAATATATGCAGATAATTTTATAAATTATTTATTGAAGGAAAGTCAAAGAGTCCTTTTCTGGTAAATGGTTAAAGTGTATATGAATTCATCGTTATTTTATAAATTTGATTATAATTATTAACTAGCAACCTTTGTGTCAAAATCGTTTGCTTGGGATATTGGGTTTTCTTGGCTCCCCCCATTTCCTTTCTACCAATTTTTCTTTTGGAAGATATCTCTGTCTCATTTTTTTTAAGTTTGCAGAAATGCTGGCTTAGTTGCCACAACAATTTTATAAATATTTTATTATTTTTGTAGATGAAACAATGTCATTAATTTTGAAAACTTTCTGTAGATAATAGTAACAGAAAGAGATCCTTGAAGCTCTTTCTATTACTGAGTAAAATACTTGTAGATGATTTTATAAACTATTTTTAAAAGAAGTTATTTTCTTTTAAGTGGTTAGCGAGCATATCAATTCATCCTTATTTCAATCAATTGGATTATTATTATTAACTGATCGTCCTAGGTTCCTAATTGTTTGCGTGGAATATTGACGTTCCTGACTATTAAACTATAAATATATAATTCATTAATTTAAAATTACCTCTTGTTATTTGATGAGATAAAAATATAAATTTAATGGAAAAATTACTGTGCATTTAAATTAAAAAGTGTAAATAATTCGAAGTAAAAGTGGGACAGAAAATTCTTCTTCAGAATTAATGAGAGAAGAAAGCACTTTCTAAAATCCTTCTATTGACTCCATTCTATTGATGTAATTCATTGACATAAAATAAATGTCAATGAATTACCCCCCCCCCCCCCCCCCAAAATGATGACAAAATCGTTATAAGAGTTTTTATGGCAACTACACAGTTTCCTTCAATAAATAATTTATAAAATTATCTACATATATTTTGTTTATCCACAGTTCCTTTTCGGTTACAATTATCTACAGAGAGTTGTGGGTAAATGCATCGATTGAATGGTTTGATAGACCAATGAAATCAGTTTGAATGTCATCATGAAAACATTAGTACAGGATGTGTATTAAATTAAAGGAAAATATTAAAATTAGAGAAAAAAAATGACCAAAATTGAAATCGGTATGTTTAAAAGTTATGTTCTTGTATTTTAAGATAGTGAAAAAAATGTTTAATTGCAAAATAAATTGTTATCAGAGAATATAGATGTAAACAACAAAAACAAACTTAATTTTTAATCAGCTTATATTTCAAAAGACATCTGGATTTTGAAAATTTGATAGTGGCCTTCTTAACGTGAAAATTACGTATAAATTTTTATCAAGATCGGATAAATTTTCATCAAAAAGGCACACACACAAACACACACGCACGCACACACAAATTAAGACGAGAATTGACCTGATAAGATTTGCGGTTTTCAGCTTTTTTTATATACTACCGCAAAACTGCGCGTTCGTAATTATGTGATTAGCTTTGCTATTTAGTGAAGAGAAACATTCATTTTGGACTTGGACTTTTCGTTCACCAATATAAGGGGCAAGATCCATTCGTTTGAGTATTTTCATTTTGGGTTTAGAGAGAACATACCAACAATTATTACCATGATCAGGGATGACGAACCAGTGGCTCAATATTTTGGGCACGCCGCCGATCAAAACGGTTTGCATTTTACTGTTTGCAAAACGGCTTTCATGTGACTCCATTCGATAAAGCGAATTTGTCTCACTTCGATTGGTTAGATATTGAAGAATATGACATGTAGCTGATTGATATTCAGTCTAGTTCCCTATGGATTTAAAAATTTGTTTAAACAAATAAAAAGTTGGAATGGATTGAAATAAAAAGGTTAACAAGCAACCAAAGTAAATTAGTCAATAACGAAATTTTGGAAACATGGAATTCAATTAAAACATTGAATAGTGTGAAGAAGCTGGCCATTTTAACCATATTTTCATCTACCTATGCCTGAGAATCTTTATTTTAAGAGATGAATAACATTAAAATATCTCTTAGAAACCGTTTGGCAGATGACTCCAATTCAGCACGTATTCTGCTAACAGTAACATTTCACAATCCTAATATGTTATTTGTCCTTCAATCTGCAACAACAAGTCTTACTGATGTTACTTTCATTTGAATTCCACGTGTAAGTAAAACACTTTATACTAAACAGGACAAAATGTTTTTTTTTTTGTAATAAATAAAGAGTTTTAAGTTTAGTTTCATTATCTTATCAATAATCACAGGCCAAAATTATTTAATAGCACGTCTGTACCTCATTAGATAATTCCTTAGAAAAAAATGGCAGGTTGATCCATAAAAGTTAACCCCCTCCCCCCAGACGTAGATCATTGCTTTTTTGAATTATCAGCTTTACATGCTCATAGACAGACAGTCAAACAGTTAATTATTCGATTCAAAGTTTTTAAAAATTGGGTTAAAACCATACTCAAAATTTAATGCTTCTAAGTCGCGGTATATTTGAGTTGTGATTTTTACATACGCACAGACGAAATTCCAATTCCATAGCTGAAAAATATTTTTAAAAACATACCTTCATTAAAGAATAAACATCAAATTTTTTAAAAATTGTTTTCTACTTTCTAATCTTGCTGTATTTTGAAACTCGCTATTTAATGCCACCGTTCATTTAAATTAATTTAATTTAAATGAATTGATATGGAATAAAAGTTTAATTTAAAAAATCGATTGAGTGCTAATTAAATCTGAAAATTTTAAAATATTATCATCGAGAAAGTACAAGTGAACAGTGTTTTAAATCTCCAGTAGATCAGGATACGATCGAAAAAAACAACCATCTTTGCAAACATGTAGCGAGCGAAGCTAGGCGAAAGTATTTATTGGCTCTTCAGATTTTTATAACGTGTAGAATTCATCAAAATCTCGGGCTAAATTTTTTTGTGGGGGTTTACATAGTCTATATAAATAAAAATGAATGTTTGTCTGTATGTCTCTTATGTCTTCCTAAACTGTTCACCCAATGGCTGATCAGCTTATTGTTTACACATACGGGATGGTTATAGGAATAGTACAATTATCTAAAATTAAATAAAAAAAATTTCAAATCTCAACCACATCTATTTACTTAGGACTTAATCTTTAAATAGCTCGACGAAGAGATGCAATAGATTCAGTAGAAATGCTAAATCCAAGTTAAAGTTTAATATTGTATAGCTATAGAATACAAATGTCATGCAAGTCATTCTCAGAGGTAACAACTTTATGACAGATGATGGGAGAAAGTTTTGAGGAGACCCATCTTGCGGGTTTTAAATTTTAATTAAATGTTAGTGTTTTTTGTAGTAACTTCCGAAAATATTATAGTACAAATAATTTTATACTATCTTGATTTTTAAAAAAAATTCTTTTTGACTATATTAACGATTTTATGGTATAAATATATTTTCTATGTTTAATGAATTTCGAAAAAAAATATTTTAATCACATTTTCTAAAATTACACTTGAGAATTCCGAACGAATATTAAACGAATCAAGAGATACAATAAATAGTTTCTTTCATTACCATTCTGAAAGAACACCAAGTATTACTAATTCTTAAAGAATACACAAATCTAATATATGAAAATGAGTATTTGTTTGTTCGTATTTTATGTACTGTCGTACCGGTCATCCTATTTCCATAAAACATTGCCAAATTATTGATTGATTTCACTTAATATTATTTCTTTCGGTGGCAGCAACGCGCTGGGTACCAGCTAGTTTCCTATTAAATACCAAACGACTACTTAACAAATTAAATATTTATCTGAATAATCAAATTATATAAAAAAAGGATATTTGTTCGTATTTTATGTACTGCCGTACCGTTCATCCTATTCCCATAAAATATTGACAAATTATTGTTTGATTGCACTTAATATTATCTTTTCTGGCGGCAGCAAGCTAGTTTTCTCTAAATATTTCGTGTTGGAGAATACAAAAAAAAGTAATTTCATGTAGAATGTAGAGCACGTGGATTTCCAATCCTGATGACTAAATACAAAAATAAAATGATTTATCAAAATATCCAGCACTGGTCTCCACTTTGTGATCGCTGCCATTCAACAAAATATACATAGAATGACAGCGTATATTATCATAATAAGTGGTGGGTACGGCAGTTTTTCAAACATCTTTCTTTGCCTCGACTCACCGTCTCTTTTTAACGAATTTGACAGGTGACAGTGTCGTCCCATCCTCGATTGACGTGTTTATTATAGGGACACGTGACATCACGGGGCAGGTATTCATGAGGGGTAGAGCGTGCCACTGTGGCCTACCCAGGAATGTGCCCTGATTTTTATTTTCTTTCATGTGGCCACACACATCGTCAAAATTTCTTGGTAAAGCCCCAAAAAATAAAAGAAAACGTTCTTAGAAGTACAGGGATATTATCTTGTTGAATAAGATTCTCTGGCAATTGATAGTAAATTACTGTTTCAGACTTTTTTTTTTTTGATTTGAAGAAATTAGTTTGGAACATGGTTGTGGAAAGTGCACGCAATTTTACAAGTATTATACATTATTTGTGATGTAATTATCTTTCAATTTCTCATATGAGTAATACGAGAGGAAAAAATATTATAATCAAAAAATTCGACGAATTTTTATATTTCAGATCTGCTTGAGTCTTAAAACTGCATTTTGTATTGATGATTACTTACTATGTTTATGAACAGGATGATTAAAAAATGATTTAAGCTGGAAAGATGAAATTGATTTATGGTATTTGGTATAATTTGTAGAATTACATCAAATTTTTTAAGTCATATGTGTAAAGAAAGTTTGCTTGTCTTCCTGCTCAAATGCAATGAAATCGATAGACACGAAACATGAAGAACTAGGTAAGTAAAAAAAATCGCGCACTATTTTAGCATTTAATGTGTAGATCCGCATTAAACTTTGAACCAAATCCTTCAAAGGAATACCACCTGTTAGTCGTTATATTTACATGCATTTAAACGCTATAAAGGACAATTGCATTAACTATGTGATTTTCCTATTAGAACTGTAGAATTTTGGTTCCGATCATGCTACAATTGCATTAACTTGGATATTGCATATAAAATTATTATAAATTGTAAATAAATTCACATATATAAAATTTTGTGCATATATTTTACTGAAAGTTTGATTTCGACAACCCAACAAAAAGCTGAACCATGATCACTGAAATCGCAGTTCGGTTTCGGGTTTTTGTTTCATGCGATTAAAAAAAAAGTAACTAAAACACATATTTGGTTTTATTTATTATATTATGAAACACAAAGATCTCAAATTCTGGGCTCTAAAAACAAATACCAAAATATTTGTGACACTCGTGGCCTTTCTCAAGAATCATAGTTTTTTTCAGATTAGAAAATTAATAAAAAATATATTTATTAGACAAATTATTAGAAAATTACTAGATATCCATTAGCAATTTGTTAGAAGTATTTATCAGAAATTTATTAGACATTTTTATACAAAATATTAAAAAGTATACTAGAGAATTTCAGAGAGACCATTTCCTCAGATTAATATCATACCGCCAAATGTTTATACAGAAGGTACTTAAAATATTTTTAAAATAAAGATTTAAAAAGCGTCCAAATGAAAATTTCGAATAATTTAGTATTTTAAATGAGAAATATTAAATAAATATCGCCTGCTACTTATTTCAAATGATTAAAAACTAATTATTTGAAATGAGAAATATCGTCTGCTGAATATTTCTCATTTAAAATAATTAAAATCTAATTATTTGAAATGAGAAATATCGTCTGCTACTCTACTTTTAAATGTATTCTTTTTTCCAAAATGTCGCATGTAAACAAGCTACGAATTGCAGGATATGCTATTGCGCTTTCCGAAAAGAAAAATGTAAAAACTTTGAGAAAGGCTTGGCATAAAATTTATATAAAATGAGCTATATTCTGGTTAAGTAAAAGAAAATTGTAAGTCATTGCTTCTACATGGAAAGAAGATTCCAAACGAATATATAAAAAATGTTATGAATTGTTTCAAATATTTTCAAAATGATATGGCTGATAACAAGTAAAAATCCACCTGTTCAAACATATAATGAAAAATCTTTAAATACATCAGTAGCGATAGTAAATAAAATTCCGGACCATGATTAAGAAATTGAAATAGCTTTAAAAAACGTAATATTCGCCAACTTTTGTGCGGAAAATTTATTGTGATTCTTACTGCAGCACAAATTTACTTAAATGGCTGAAACACAAACAAGTCTGCTTATAATAAAAAAATTGAGACAAAAATTGAATAAATTCCTAGTTCTATCTATAGAAAAAAAAGTTTCACTATGAAATTTATAAATGCTGGAGGTTTCTTTTGTATTGAGAAATTAAAAATCAGTGGAAAAAATATTAAAATCAACTGAAAGAACTTTCAATCGAAAGTTTTACTTCTTATATTTAGTCATTGCAATGACTTTCAAGGACTGAAACTTCATCAAGATAAATTTATAAGTTATATTTCGAGAAGTACCATCATATTCTATTTTTTAAAGTCTGATCGGGTACTTCATATATATCTTTTTAACGTATTCCTGCGTAGGCATTTCACCTTCGTGCAAACATGATTTTGGTTTGTTGAAAAAAGAAAGCTATACTTTCAAATTAAAATTCATCATTTAGTAAAACGGAAAATAGTTGAAACAGTAACAAAAATCAGTACCCATCGGAATATTTTTCGGAAAATTTTTCTGTCATGAAAATCCCAATGCTGACTTATAGTCGAAAAAAATGACTCTTAGATTGAGTATTTAAAAAAATATAGTCTTTGCATTTCAAATATTAATTAAGTGGAGATGTAATCGTTTTTTTAAAAGGTGCAATTAACCCTTCATATTTATTTATCTGATTGAAAAAATTTAATTACCGTCTGAAAAAAGAAGTAAAGTAATTTTATAAAATTATTTTGGAAGCGAAACTAAAAATTACTTCGAAAACGGAACTAAATTAAATCGGAATAAAATTTAATTAAAAAAAGCATTAATTTATTTAGTCAGCACTAATGCAGCTACTACTAAAATACAGATGAATCTAGATGAATTAGGAATAAATGCCAAGATAAAGGAAAAACAATAGAATCAAAATTAAATCAAATCAAATAAGAATCTGACCTAAAGACTTTTTCAAGACTTTTCATCCCCAGACAGGGATTCAAAATAAGGGATTTTTTTATCTGTAAGGGCACACAGACACGCAAGCACACGTATTTATATACATGCGTATATACTTGCGTATAAGTAATCAACCCTAAAAGCATTAAATGATTAAAACCAATTCCAGAATTCAGCAAAAATTAAATTATTTCGGAAATCGAAACTGACAATTTTTTTGGAAGCGAAACAAATTATGTTGGAATCGAAATTAAAATTTAATTCAGAATTAAACTACAAAAAATAAACATGTTTATTTTTAAAAGCCAAATGAAGTAAAACCTTTTTATTTTACATGTTTAAAAGCTATTTATGAAACAAACCTAAATTAGAATAATTTAGGAAACGAAACGAAACTAATTACGGAAGCTGAACTAAAATTTGTAATCGAAACTAAAAATTATTTCTGATTCAAACAAGATTAAAATTAAAAATTTTTAAAAAAAATCTATCATTGTATTTAGTGAGCCCTTATTCAGCTACTACTAAAACACAGATGATTCAAAATAAATTCGCAATATAAGCCAAGTAAAAAGGAAATAGAATCAAAATTACAACAAATAGAAAAACTTGTGTTTATGTATAGGCGTTGCGTTATTATATTGCGTTTATATATAACTTGCGTTATGTATAGATGGATACAAAGGTATAATTGATAGCATAACATGTAGTACATTTAATGTATGATATTGTGCGATAGTATACTACATTACTCAATATTCACCAACATTACATAGTATGTAATGCTGTTGATGATATTTATATATGTTCGTCGTCATTCGTCTAAAGGACGAGGTCCGTTCCAAAATAGCCTTACTGTTGCTTTACAAAGGGACATTAAAATAATAACTAAACTAAACGAAAATATATATTCGAGTCATCTGCCTTAAAATGAATTCCATCAGGGTGCATGATACCCAATTTTCAGAGGCCCTGTTGCCCATCCTACACTAGATTCAAGTGAACGAACGATTATATGTTGATAACCAATTAGCCGCAACAACCGTAATTGAAATTCTGAACAGACTACAGTAGAGGGGCAATAAATACATCCTGATAAGAGCGGACCTGTAAAAAGGCTAAAGAAAGAGCTAGGCAGACACCTACTTTTCGGAGACCCAGAGGCCTTTGTAATTGCGGGATACTTTCACAACACCTTCCGACTTGATGATATCAGCCTGCCAGATCTGGCACGAAGATGGATGGCCGGCAGCGGACTCCGACAGCAGAACGGTCAGGAAGACGCACAGAGCTGCAAAAGAGGAGAAAAAAATAATAAAAACAAAAAGAATCAGAATTCACTCGGGAAAAACGCTACTTTTAAATGAGTCGTCGATTTGATGTTTGCCTTTGTGGAAACCATCTCCGAGTTCTAGAGAAGGCAGTCATTAATTATGATGTCCGTCGGTCCAACAACATTTTTTTTTCTTCTTTCTGTTCAACCCTAATGCTCTATTTGCTCGAAAGAATGTTGTCGCCATTTTGGCGTGGCTGTTTGTTGATTCAGCTTCGAATTCCAGTTATCATAGCGATAAATATAAATTAGCACATAAAATAGAGAACTCTTTGTCCATTAGTGCCTGTTAAAAAAATACTCTTTGGTTGGCTCTTAATTGAAATGCTCAGATTTCTGGTGAAAATAGAATAGCTTCAAATGTGATGAAAACATGTTTCTATTTATAGATGAGGAATTCCGCAGACATTTCAATTATGCTTTAAAGTTTGATTTCTTGAGCAATAAATAATTATATTGCAGAATTATCTTAAGCAGTGTACTTAAGTTTTTAAATATTTGCTATTAATAAAGTGTGTGTGTGTTAGCGCTCTACAAGTGAGAGGTTTAGTAAATATTAGCATATTTATCTTAGAGGTTATTAGGGTATACACTTCGGCAATTGTTCTGAACTTTTAATTCATTAAAAATTAATCTGAATTTTGAGGTCTTCCCGTGATAATTTCTAAAATTATTATTGCAGAAAATTAAATTTTACGTTGTTTTAAAATTTTAAAAATTAGCTTTGAAATTATGCAGATTTAATATATGCGCAAATTTCGATGAATTTTGGAAATTTTTGTAAAACATTTTCTTTAAAAACCCTATTACCTTGAAGTTCCAAAATATTTTCATTATTTCATCAACTATCTGGTCTCGCGATTTTCCTCCTTGTTGAAAGTTAAAGAAGGATTTTGTACAATATCTGTGAAGTTCACAAGATAAATTATAAACGAGAATTGAAGTATTACGAAATTGAAAATATAGACGTCTTAAACAGTGAATTGATATTATGAAATTGTCCCTATTAAAAATGCTGATAAGTAAAATTTAAATGAAGCATCGTAATAAAAAATAGATTCAGAAATTAAATTAAGTAAAATAACTAAGCAAAATAACATTTCATTAATGTCTGACAGATTGATGTAATATCGGATATAAATTAATATCAAAACGATTTTACTGAAAATTCGATAGAATTAATTACTAGCGAACCAGCTGGTAGCCAAAGGCTACCAGCACAACTAATATAAAAACAAAAGACACGTCATCTTAATGAGA
Source organism: Argiope trifasciata (assembly GCA_026543055.1). NCBI lineage: Eukaryota > Metazoa > Arthropoda > Arachnida > Araneae > Araneidae > Argiope > Argiope trifasciata. The sequence goes on along the minus strand of JAPMOQ010007727.1, from coordinate 687,248 downwards.
GTTTAAAGAAATTTTATTGAAGAAAAATGATTGATTTTTTTTATTAATTATAAAGTTTTCGTATTAATTTAAATAAAAGCTTAAGTTAAAATAATCAGTTCAAAATCGATGGCAAATTTATACACTTGAGACTAAAAACAAAAACAAATAAATATATAATTTAAATAAAAAATACTTAATATACCACTTTGTTATAATTGATTAAAAAGTATAAATAATTGCTCTTAACCCATACAAATTCATAACCCCGTATCAACTTATCAAATTTATGATTCTGAACTTTTTAAATTCAGTTAAGTCCAATTCCCATAAATCCGCACCTTTTTTTATTCCATATACAATCACAAACAAATAATATTTACATATATTTGTTATATGTATATATAATTTGTTTATTACATATCTTAGATTTAAATAAGCAAATGGCATACAACTCTTCATATAGAAAGTTTGAACTTCATGGAATTCTTTTTTTCAATCTGCAGGTCATGAATTGTGCATAATAATACTGTTGAAATGATAAATATACTAAAATGAGCGAATTATTTTTGCTGATGAAAAAATTAGTTTTTCTCTTCTAAGTTTCGTGTCTAAGCAATCAAAAATAATTATTCTTGCGGTTTTATATGTTTATGTATGTTAAAAAGTAAATACTGCAAAAGAATAAGAAACAAATATAAAACAATAAGGCAACGTATGACCATAAAATAAAAAAATATATTATGAAACGTATTATTCTTATTTTAAAATTCAAAAAGAAAACATTTAAAATCAGGATTTCAGTAGAATGTTTTAATATTGTATTAGATATGAAACTTACCAGAATAAATTTAGGAATTATTGAAGAAAAAAGAATAATAAGATGTGCGTACAGTGATTATTACCTTTTTTTTTTTCTTTTCTGAAACCTCAGAATATTAGAAAGAATAACTTACACACGAAACATTCGTACATTCGACGATTGCTACATATTAGTGTATTATGATTTTATACGTTAGGATGACAGATTATTACAGATTCTTATAATGAACACATAACATGTTTGAGTGCTATCTACTTGTTAATCAAAAGCATATTGTTTTGCTGTCTACGTATATATAAATCATTAAATATCAAGAAAATTAATTACCTCTTTTTTGCAATGAAAAATCTATTGCCAAAAGAAAAAAAAACGAACAAACATCATTTGACGTGCTATTTATTATAAACCAACCGCCTTTGGCGACAAATTGGTTCTTCGAGATGGCTTGCTAAAAATTTCAATTAAATATACAATAAATTCGGTATTAATGACTTCTTCAACAACGTATTTTTAAATAAATTTTGGCAGACGTGTAATGTTTATTACTTCAGAAAATTCACACTGTTCTGTCAATATGCTAAGCGTTCTTTTAATTGTATGTCTACATCTTAATAATGCAATTTTATCACACGAATTTTAAGCACTGTTTTAGGTATCCGAAAACATTCGGAGCTCTTTCTTAGAAAAACATTGTCTAGACTTACTTTAACCATACTTTTGAGTGTACGACTGCTCAAAATTAGTAACAGGATGCCAATATTTGATATAAACATTAAAACTTTTTAAAAATCGGCATTTAATAGCATAAATTTAAGCAAATTCTTAAAAGACTTCAATTTGGCGACACCGAAAACTATCATTCTCATCCTAACTAAACCTATACCAAAATAAACTACATAGTTTTCTCTAGGAAACGAACTATAATCGTATGGTTCTAATAATAAATAAAAATCTTACAACGAGTCAAATATTTATCATGAAATTTTTAGTAAATTTATGCCATTATTATTTAGACAATAGGCTGTAAATTAAAAAGTATTCACTCGATCTAAATTCTTTTGGTTCATTCCCTAGAAAATAGTATAAAGACAAAATCCATCAAAGTTCATAGTAATAGGATCATTATATTTTGAGTTATTTGATTTGAAGTGAGCAACAAATGAGTAAAAATCCGTTTTGAGAAAAATGCATTTAAAGTATACAGCAATAAGTTTTAGCACTGAATTATGTGTGTACATACTTAAAATCCAACACGTGTATACCTTCCTCCTCTTCATCTTTTAATAATTTTCCTTTTTTAATCATTTACATTTTTTTCTGGGAATTTTTGTATTGAGCAGCGAATTTTGCTTATATTCGTTTATTTTGTCTTTGTAGAGTTCAGCAAATGTTCTAATTGAATTTGCATTAGGATACACTCAAACGATTTTAAAGATATTCAGTAATCCTATAAAAGTTTCGTTAAAATGCATTACAGACATATATACCTCTAATCTGAAGATTCAGAGCTCAGTAAAGGCATCTTTAGGTACAAATTTCCATAAAACGCCACAAAATCTTATTGGTATTTTATGTTTTTCTGTGCAAAACATTTTTCATATTTAAAATTAAATTTCTTTTTATACAAATTTTTAACCTGATTTTGGGCTTTTGAATTGGTGCATCCGGTTATTTATACGTCCACGTTCGGTTTACTGATTATTACAAAATTATTAATATATTTATTTTTAATCAACGTAGAGACAAAAATAAACCTGTTTTGAATAGCTCAAAAACTGGTTTATCCAATAAAATTTTTTTTGGAAAATATCATTTTAAACGGAAATCGACCTTACAAATGTGTTCGGATACCTTAATGTTAATAATTTTTTGTTAAAAAACTTTTATTATTGCTTGATAATTAAAGTTAAACTTTAATTTTAAATCAAACATAATTTAAATTTTTAAAAAACTGTCTGATGCCAAAAATGGGGAAAATAAGCCTAATCTTCAGATCTTTTATTATAAACAATTGAAAAAAAAAAAACAGCATGAAATATTGCCAGTAACATTGAAAAAGGTTTGAACTGTACTTTAAGATTGAAAAATACTGCTATGAAACATGTTACAAATGTTGTTCAAAATTAATTAAAAATGAAAAAAAAAAAATATGCAACAAGAAATGGATAACACTTGAAGCTTAATTTTTTAAATTTTAGGTTAAAGCAAAAATCACTTTTGTCATATTATACTGCCGTTATATTAAGTTATTTAAACAGCAGTAAACAAAAAAAATTATCTTAAAATTTTTATTAAAATTCTAATTAAAACTTCAAAGAAATCAGCGATGATATACATTTCCGTCCTCTTCAGAATGTATATGCTGAATTCCCTAAATTAGCTCTAGATCAAATGATCTGTTCTGTAGAGCACCAACTAACACACATATACATGGCATGCGTACACTCATTAATAGGGTTTTTATCTATAAACAATTAAATAAAAAGCACAAGTGTATGTGTGTTGATTTTCTGGAGGACAAACAATTATACCTAGAGTTACCAAATTAAGCATTGAAATAATTTGAGAGATGGCATTTCAGAGCAAGTTTTTTGAAATTTTAAATAGAATTTTAATTAATCAAATATTAAGTGGAATTTTGAAGATTAAGACTTCTGAAAATATCATTTAACAATTTAAAAATCTTATATTATTAATAAAACATTTCTATTTTTTATTTTTATTTTCATATTGTTAATCAATTTTTTAAGAAAATATTTCAAGCTTATTTTGCATGATGCTTCATTTTTGAAACTCAATTCGAATTTAATATTGATACTAATATTTATTTCTGAATTTTTTCTGTTGTTGATTGTCTATATAAATAAAAAAGAATGTTTGTCTGATGTCTCTTATGCCTTCCTAAACCGTTCATCCGATTGCGTTGAAACTTGGTCAGTTTATTGTTTACACCTACGGGATGGTTATACGGATAGAATGGTTAACTAAAATTTAAAATAATAATTTCCAATCTCAATCACATCTTTTTACCAAAGATTAATTTCCAAATAAATCGCCAAGGAGACACAATAGATTTAGTAGAAATCCAAGTTAAAAGCTCATATTTTGTAGCTATAGTACTTAAGTCATACAAGTTATTCTCATTAACAACTTTAAGGTAACAACTTAATTACAAATTATGCGAGAAGGGGTTGGGGAGACCAACCTTGGGGGGTTTATATTTTAACTAAGCTTTAGTGGTTTTTTCAGTAACCACCAAAAATATTGTAGTACAAGTAATTTTGCACTATTTTCAAAAATTATCGTTTCAACTGTATTAACGATTTTATGGTGTAAATATATTTTCTATGTTGAATCAATTTTAAAAGAAAATATTTTAATCACATTTTCTAACATTAAACTTGAGAATTCCGAACGAATATGAAACGAGTCACGAGATACAATAAATAGTTTCTTCCATTACCGTTCTTAAAGAACACCAAGTTTTACGATTCTAAAAGAATACATAAATCTAATATATAAAAATGAATATTTGTTTTTTCCTGCTTTATTTACTGTCGTTCATCCTATTCGATAAAACATTAAAAAATTATTGATTGATTTTACTTAATATTATTTTTTTCGGTGGACGCAACGCGCTTGGTACCAGCTGGTGATTTATAAAGCTACGGCTTATTTTTTTCTTAGTGAGTACATTTTTATTTTAAATACACTTTTAGAATAATTTTTGAAGTTTGTTACATTAGAATTAAGGTTTAACTTCACAACTAAACGATGATAAAATTTTATGATTCTCTTTCTTACACTACTGTTCTTTTATACAATATAGTTAATACACAATATGTATTTTTATTTCTATTGCTTAGAAATTTTTTATTATGATGATGCAAATGTTTTTTGTTTTTTTTTGAATTATAGAAATTTGCGCAGTATCTTCAGAAACTTAAAAAATATTCTAAAAAAAGACATAAAAATTAAAGGCTAAGCGATTCTAATTTTTCTTATATCTATATAAATAAAAATGAATGTTTGTTTATATGTCTATTATGTGCTGCCGTACCGATTATCCGATTCCGACAGAACTTCGACTACTTATTACTTGCACTTACACGAAAGTTATAGACATAATAAGATCATCTAAAGAAAAAAAATTATTTTCAAATCTATTTACCGCATCTATTAATCATAGATTAATCATCAAATAACTCTTCAAGGAGAAACAACTGATTCAGTAAAGATGCTAAATTCAAGCTCGACGTTATTTCTGAGCTATTGTATATATTATAGCTATTGTATATTGTATGCAATGTAAGTCTTTTTCAGAGGTAATAGTTTTTTTTACAGAGTGTGCGAGAAAGTTTTAGAGGAACCATACCTATAGGTTTGAAATTTTAACTAAACATTTAGTAAAATTTTAGCGTTTTTTGCAGTAACAAACGAAAATATTATAGTACAAATAATTTTGTACCATCACAGTTTTCAAAATATTATCTTTGCAACTATATTAAAGATTTTATGGTCTAAATATATTTTCTATGTTTAATTCATTTTAAAAGAAAACATTTTAATCATATTTTCTAATATTAAACTTGAGAATTCTAAACGAATATTAAATGTATCACGAGATACAATAAATAGTTTCCATTTAATAAATAAATAGTTTCCATTTTACCATTTTGAAAGAATGCCAAGCTTTATAATTCTAAAAGAATACACAAATCTGATACATAAAAATAAATGTTTGTTCGTAGAATAGAATAAGAAAAATTAGGAATAAATACTATTTATGATTCTCCTTTATATATCCTTCAATTTCCTTTGTTCTATCTGTAAATGTGCCTGCCTGTAAAAAGGGGTTGTTCAAGAGAATGAGTGAACGGCAAAGTCGTACTCTTGGCCCTAGTTGTCGCTACTTAAACAAGGGACGCTCCCTATATGCTTAAACTACTATCTTCGTAACAGTGGGCTCTTCCATTGGCAAGTGCCATAAGAAACTATAACACAGTCAATAAAGCAATTCGAGTGAAATTTATAAACTCAAATGTAATCTAAGACATTCATTTAAAGCAATTAAATCAGCTTTAATTTCTTTTTTAAAATTTTGAATCAAGATTTTAAGTTTGTGGTTTCATAGCCAGGGTATCGTAGATTCGAAATCCTCTTTTATAAAAAATCTGTCTTGTTGAGTCTGGTGCTTGCATAATCTATCGGGAGTCATATGCACTCCAACTGTTGTGCTTTGGTAATTTGAAAAAGCTTACGTGCCATCCTAGTCATCTGTTCAAAATCGCGAGATTCATCTCTAAATAGCTCTCATTTTGCTTTTAAAAGGATCCGTTATACAATTAAACTTATTTATATATTTGTCATATCCTTTTCAGTAAGGAATGGGTTCGTACTCCAGTTTTCATGATGAGAAATTGAAGCTGCCTCCAAACCAAATCTACATAAATAAAAATGAATGTTTGTCTGTATGTCTCTTATGCCTTCCTAAACCGTTCGTCCGATTGCAATAAAACATGGTCAGCTTATTGCTTATATATACGGGATGGTTATAGGCATAGTACAATTATCTGAAATAAAAAAATAAAAATTCGGATATCAACAGCGTCTATTTACCAAGGATAAATCTTCAAATATCTCGCCGAGGTGACAATAGATTCAGTAGAAATGCTAAATTCAAGTTAAAGTTTAATATTGTATAATTATAGTACGCAAATGTCATGTAAGTCATTCTCAGAGAGGTTACAACTTTATAACAGATTATGCGAGGAAATTTTGGGGAGACCAATCCTGGGGGTGTTTTAAATTTTAATTAAATGTTAGTGTTTTCGCAGTAACTTCCAAAAATTTTATAGTACAAATAATTTTTCTCTATCTTAATTTCCAAAAAAAAAAAAAAAATCTTTTCAATTATATTAACGATTTTTGCAAGTTTAATGAATTTGAAAGAAAATATTTTAATCCCATTTTCTAAAGTTAAACTTGAGAATTCCGAAGGAATATTAAACGAATAAAGAGACACAATAAATAGTTTTATTACCGTTCTGAAAGAACACCAGCTTTACAATTCTAAAATAATACGTAAATCTAAAATATAAAAAAGGATATTCGTATTTTATATACTGTTGTACCATTCATCCTATTTCAACAAAACATTACCAAATTATTGATTGATTGCACTTATTATTTTTTCAGTGGCAGCAACTCGCCGGGCACTAGCTAGTAATACATAAATATGAAAGATAAACAAGGAATTGAAACAAATTTTTATTAAAAATTGTCTTATCAAAAAGGTTTTCGACGTTTTTTTGGTGGATATGAATTTTATTACCTTTAATAGCAAGTACTGAATGACCAGATGCTATAAGCAGGCACTGCAAAAGTCTTCCAAGATTATGATATGATTTTGCACCAATCGGCTAGTGGTTGCGATGTTCAATTTTAAAAGCTTTCATCTAAAAGAAGGAATCTCTAAATACGAAATTAAATTAAAATGTGAAGTAGTTCAGATTAAACACGTTCAACGTTTTAAATTAAAATATATATGCGGCATAAAAAATCATTCATATTGAAGAATAGAAAAAGGGTAAAGGTGATGTTATTCTCTATGTAAACAGATTTTTAAGTTAATAATAATTTTATTTTACTTTCCGAAAGATGTATCCTTTAAACAAATGTGTATAAGATTATCTAAATATTGTTTGTATATAACGACAACAACAACAACAAATTTTCAGTCGAAGTGTGGAATTTTGGTAGAATCTCAATTATACGATTTACGACTCACAAATTTGATACCTGATTCCATGGAGCTATTGTTAATAATATTCTTATATAACTTTTCTCTCCATCATTTATTCCATTTAAGTACAAATTGTAAGATTAGTTAGATCTTGTTTGTGTGCATTTACAACAACAACTACAAATACTCAAATGAAGTGTAGAGTTTCAATATAAACTTACTGTTGATAAGTAATCTGGATTCAACTAAAGGTATTTTCTAACTGAACTCTTTCAACTTTTTGGTAGAAACTTACTGCTTTAGTCCGATTCAACTAAAGGACCACATGCCTGGAAACATTCAGTATATGGCATCAATTGTGGAAAAAATGCTTTGTTTACTATCAGTTTGCATATCCCCATCTGGGTATGACAACAGTTCAGAATTCTGCCTGTTTTAGGCGCTATCTAAGTGTTCAATGTTATTTCAATAAGAAGAAAATTAACAGGTAGTGCTTACATCCAATGTCGTATATGCAAAATAAAGATAGAGAAAAGATTAAGATATTTGGCTGAGAGATATTTGGATGTGTGATAATAAAAAATAAAGATATTTGACAGTGTGTTAGTATTAAGGTTAAGCCTTCCTAAAGCGTTCACCTGATTGCGATGAAACTTGGTCAGCTTGTTGTTTCCATTCCATTAGAAAAAAAATCAAATAAAATCAAAAATTGTAAAAAAAAACTTCAAAAGTTTTAGTAAAATATTTATAAATGTTCTATGGGGCAGACCATTTGACCTGCAACCACCAAATTTGGTACAGATACATCTTGTGGTAGAAGGAATATGTATCACGAAGTTGTAAATAAAAAATTTAATTGGAATTAAAAATTAAGCTGGATTTTGGTATTTCTTTGCTACCAGCGGGTGACCGAGCTCCGCTCGGAGAAAAAAGGTATCGAAGCTAACTCGAAGATTTAAATTTTCAATTGTGATTTATCAAAACAATACATGCCATAATAAAATTTGTGAAACCGTTGGTGAAAAGATAACCGGTTAAAGTGCACCATTGTAAACTATTCTAAACAAAGTTAGAGTTTGGAAAGGGAACTATTCTATACAAAGGTAAAGTAAAGGTAAAGATTGAAGTGTGTTGAAGTTCAATATTTTTGACAAATTTATTTAGAAAAACCAAACATATATACATACATAAGAAACATATTATAAACCTATAACAGCATAAACATAAAACTTTATTAGTTCGCCATATTGGCTATAGATGGCAGCACGTTACCGCTTGAAAATTTAAGTAGCCATTATGGCGAACTAATAAAGTTTGAAAATATCCTATCTGTAACTCCGAACTGCTCGACCGTAGCGCTTCAAAACCGGCGCCAATCGATTCTTCGTGGCCAAAAACCCCAGACCCCCAAGTTTACTGGAGTTTATTAATTCTGGGGCAATTTTCGACTTGGCAACCATTCCTCGTATTATAGTATTAGATTACGTAAAAAAACAAGATTTTCATAGCTTTAAAATTAAAAAAAAATCTTTTTAATAATATTATTTTATTTTCATTCTTTCTTTTGAAAGAGAGTGACTTATAGATATAAAAATTGCTTATAAAACGTTTAATGGAAATTCAATTTAATCAGTATTGGCAGTGAAACTGCTGGTCATAGCTGCTTTTGGGGATCATTTTGTCCACCAAGATTAAGGATTGTTAAAAATTTCAGTTAATTATGCTGTGTAACTTTGACGCTACTTCAAGAGAAGAATTTTAAAATTCAAATTTTATTATTCAAGTAACTTATATTATTTTAGTTTTCTAACTTGGTTCTGTTCATTATGCAATGCATTTTTTCCAGTTTTCTATCTAAATCTCTTTACATCTAATTAAATAACTGGAAGAGGCAGCAATATCTTAAAATAGATTCCCTTTAATAAATTTTTTCCAATGCTTTATTTTAAAGCTAAATCTTAATTTTATTACAAAAAATTTCAAAACTTATATTAAAATCATAATTTAAATGGAAATTACTCAACGTGTAAAACTAAGATTACCTTTATGCATCTAAAATCTTTAGCATAAAAAATGAAAAAAAAAAAAGAAAAGAAAATTAAGAAAGGAAAAAAAATATTAATAGCAACAATGAAAATAATTTGAATTTCCATTCAACAATGAAATATATAACTATAAAACGTGCTTTAAATACTTTTTTAAAATTTGATTAAAAATAAAGAAACAATTATAGGACCAAAATTTATTATCATCGAAACGATAGTTTTTTTGAGTTTCAGATGGTGTAAATATTGTGTTTGTACTGTAACATTTCCAGAATTTATCGTTAAAAAATACAATTCAATCAGTTATTATTTAGTTCTAAAGTTAAATTTTTTTTAAATCATTTCGAGGTGCACATTTCACTCTCCAAATTTTATACCAGCAAGGTTTACTACCTAACTAATGTTCAAATAATTTGTTCTCTGGGATACCATTTTATACCCATGAACTCATACACACATTCATCTTTATTACAAGCAGTGATAGAAATAAACGCAGTTATTATTTTTAACTCCTGTAGTTTTATGAATTTACGAAATTCCTATTGAAGAAATTATGCAATGAATTTGCTCAAAATTGACCATATTAAGATGTAACTTTAAAAAAAAATAATGCAGCATTCTTTCTTAATTAACAATTGTATGATAATCAATCCAATGCATAAAGACTGGATTCAGTTTTACATTGCTGACCAAGCAATCGGATGAACATTTTAGGAAGGCATAACAGACATACAGACAAACATTCACTTTTATTTATATAGATTTATATTTTATTTATTATTAATTAATTAATTATTTTCTTATTTTATTTTTCCATGTATTTATTTTTCTTATTTTATTTGTCTTTCTCTCTGTGCTTTAATTTTTATCTTACTTTTATTTTTCTGTCTTCGAAATTCAGTAGCTTATTTTTGACAAATTTCATTATTTACTAATTGCGTTTCAATGATACTTATACTATGGAATATCTTGCAGGCGTCACTGCTTGAACCATTTAAACCTCCTTCCCTTTTTCTATTTACTGCAGCACCTTTATTTCGTTTCAATGACTTTTTTTGGCGCTGCCTTTAGCTTCTTTGGCATCTTGTACATATGCATAGGAAAGTTAGGTTTGAATAGCGAGTCTTTTGATAGCTATTTAAATTCTATTTTTAAAAATTTTTAATGAAAAGCTTTTCACCTGTGTAACACCCTTTTCGGAACACAACATTTATTTTTATTTATATATATATATATTGGATATAAATGCCATAAATACAATTTTAAGCTTGAATATGATTATAGAATCTTCTATTTTTAGGGAACTTAAAATAACATATAATTTTGAATAATAACTCCTTCTTTGAGTCCATTATTTTCAAAAGTCAAGCATACTCCTCCTAAAGAGCTTTATTTTCATCGCACGGAGCACGTGAGATTGTGTAGATTATTAAATTAATCTACTCCTTTAAGTGAAGATCTTGTAAATGGATTAAACTGTCACAATCTACCCTTTGGCACAGCATTGCAAAGCTAAAGTTATTTACGAATATAATAAAATTCAGAGATCGTACAATTTGTAACTTGCAGAGTCATAAAGTATTGATTTTGCATGAACTCTTTAAAAGTACTTTCCAAGGTGCAAAGCATTATATTATTATATTAAAATTGCTTCTGTTTCCCGATTGGCAATATTTTAACCATACGATTGGGGAAGTTTAGCCAAGGTTGGCTCTTGCACTATTAAAATCCCAACTAACCAACCAACCAAGGTGCAAAACAAATTCAGGGAAGTTTATATGATTGTAGCCAGTGTTTTGATAAAATGTACCTTGAATAATTCAAACGTTTTTAATTCGAAATTTTCTCTTAAATTTTTGCTAATTTATTACATTACATTAGTCATTATTTGAAATTATTTCAATTTGATGTAACAAATAAAAAATCGTAAAAAAAATCATTTCTGTGTTACTTTAGTGAATTAAATTGATTCGTGAATTGTTTGTAACTGCAGAATTTTAAAAGTATTTAATACACATGAAGACTCAACAGCCGTACAAAGTATTTATCGAATCTATATAAATAAAAATAAATGTTTGTCTGTATGTCTCTTATGCGCTGCCGTACAGCTCATCCGATTGCGATAAAACTTTGAATAGTTATTTCTTGCATTTACTTGTTTCTGCGTTTGGAAGAAGATGGAAAAAAAAAAAATATTGCCAATCCGAAAGTCTTGAATACTGAAGTTTAAAAAATGGAATTAATAATAATTATGTTTCTCCTTTTTTTTATCGCTCAATTTCAATGAATGTATTCATTTCCGGTACGAAAATGGTTATTATTCTTTGTATTATTCCTCATTAAACCATAGAGCTGGGATACTGATAGAGGGAGTGCAACCCTACTTTCGTGTAGGACAAGATAAAAACACGTGACTATGGGACAGAATTTGTGTTAGCTGTAACCACATTCTCCGTTCCCCATTATATTTCAATGGCAGATTTTTTCCCGCTTTTAACTGTTGGAATTTAAAACTTATTTAAGCCATGGTTACCTATTGCTGTGCAATTGGATGCAAAGAAAAAGCTTCTAAGGATAGTCCTTTTTCATTTCATAGGTATTTACAGTCAACATATTCTGTTTATATCCATTTTAAGTCAATTTAAAATTTCCTAACATCGATCACTCAGTGATTTTGGTGTTATAACTCAATAATATTTCATAATTTGCCTCAGTTATTGTATTGAATTTATTTAACATGTTACTAAGCTTCGTTTAAACTGATGTAACTGCGTTATATTTTGCTACTTGCTGTATTTTAATCTCGAATGTGTTGCAAGCGCTTGGCTACAAGCTTGGCGAGATTTTTTCTCGCCAATACAAGTGTTTACATAAACATTATTGACCGATTAGTAATTGTGTGTTTATTTTAATGCAAATAAAGTTCTTTAAAATTTCTAATATGTTGTTTCTTTTTAACCACAATTATTGTATTATATCGTGAACAATATTAAATCCAATCTAAATTTTGCAAAACAATTTTTTATGGCCTATTTACCTTATAGAACAATTTTCCTTAATAATGCTTTATTAATAAAAGCGTACAATAAAATCTCAATATTTAATTACAAATATAAATTAATAATTAAAATATTTGTAATTTTTATCATTTTTTGTTGTGTTTTTTTCTTTCTTATTTTAATAAGCACTAGTTTAACTGTTAATATTCATTTTGTAAAAAATGTTCAATATTTATAATTTATACTGCAAATATGAATGAAAACATTTTTTAAACATTTTTTTTAAAAAAAAGACACGTCTAATAATCTGTTTTTAAAAAGCTGCTTTTTATCTGTTTGAGAGAATGATAGAAAGCATTTGAGTATCTAATGTAAAATCTTGAAATGTTTTTAGGCAAAGAAAAGAAATAAAATGTTTATTTAAAGACGAAAAATAATCACTTTTAACTATTGCACAAAAACAAAGTAAAAAATCTAAATATAGTTTAACTCTAATACTTGTGTAACATATATATATATATATATATATATAAACATATATATATATATATATACACTGAGGGGCCACTGAATTAGAGATAGCAAGAGATATGCAAATTGTGTAGCACTGCGCATCATTTATGCGCAAGGGAGGGGGTTGTGGTAACTGCATATATAGTGCGGACTGTGGTAGTTCCGGATTAGTTTTTGGAATCGCCATTATGGGTAAACTACCTGATTTAGATGCCTTTGATCGCGGGTAAATCGTAGGGGCTAGACGCATGGGACATTCAATTTCCGAAATCGTCAGACAGCTGGGATTTTCAAGATCGACGGTGTCAAGAGTATACCAAGAATACGTGAATGGTGTAAAAAAAACTAGCAATCGATCTAATTGCAAAGGACAATTAGCCGTGACAGTGCGTGGTGAGAGATGGCTTTGTCGTATTGTACGCAGCCAGCGAAGCCAAACATTAACTCAAGCTATCACCCAGTTGAATGAAGGTGCCAGTCGAACAGTCAGTAAACGGACTGTGCAACGCTCGCTTCACCGTATGGGCTTCAGGAGTCGTCGTCCTACCAGAGCACCATTGCTCAATACTCGCCATCGATCTTCACGTCTTGCCTGGGCAAGAGAACACAGAGACTGGAGTGTAGAAGACTGGAAACAAGTGGCATGGAGTGATGAGTCTCCATTCCGACTACTTAACGCCGGCGGGAGGTTGAGAATATGGCGTCAGTCTCATGAAGCCATGGATCCTGCATGCCAGGTTGGAACTGTTCAAGGGCATGGTGGCTCAATCATGGTGTGAGGTGTTTTTTCGTGGCACTGTTTGGGATCACTGGTGTCTGTACCAACCTCTCTCAAAGCAATTCGGTATGTAGAGTTGCTGGGGAATCACCTCCATCCATTTATGCTGTTCTGTTATCCGCAAAGTAATGGGGTGTTTCAGCAAAATAACTGTACCTCTCACAAGTCTCGATTGGCTACTGGTTGGTTGGATGAGCATTCTTCTGAGTTTTCTGTCATAAATTGGCCACCTAGAAGCCCAGAATTAAACCCTATAGAGCATATTTGGGATTTTTCGGAACAAGACGTAAAAGACCAACACACTGCACCAACGAACCTTACTGAACTATGGATAGCTTTAGCCAATAGTTGGCAAGCCATCCCCGTAGAACGTTTCCAGAAACTTGTCTAATCTATGCCTCGTCGAGTGGCAGCCGTTATCAAGGCCAGAGGAGGCCCAACTCGTTACTAGACAGGTATCCCTAATTCAGTGGCACTTCAGTGTATATATATATATATATATATATATATATATATATATATATATATAAACTGTTTAGGAAATGAAATAGGATTTATTTTTATAGGATTTCCGGTCAGTTTAACCGGAAATGAAAACCGACTGCACCGATTGCCGGGAAACAAAATGTTACGCTGCAGTTTTTGAGTATGCCAACATTTGCGATATGGCGCCAAAAAGGTGTTCTTACTCCCAGATTTTTCTAAAGTCACATGACTCATGTTGGGTACACTTTTTGAGACAGGAAACAAGCTACTAGCTCCCTCCATTTATATATCAGCTCTATGCATTAAACGAGACGGTTATTTTAAATTCGAAACGATATTTCCAAAATCATTTTTTCTGTGGCAGCAACGCACCAGGTAACAGCTAGAAAGCAATAAAATTTCTCCCATTCCAAAAAAAGAATATTTGGAAAGAGTTAAATGTTAATATCGCTGTTTATTGTACAATTTTCTGCATATTGTATTTAATTAATCATACTTATTTATTTACTTTTGTTTTTAAATCATTACATTTTTAATTATAATTATTAATACTTCAAGTTATTAAAATCCCTGCTATTTATTTATTAATTACATATTAGTTATCAAAATACTAAATAAAACTAATCTTTTTTGCAACTATTAATACGAAAATTTTAATCTTCTCTCTCTTTAACACGTTTTTAAAATATCATTTATGATGTCAATTATTTAGAATCTGAATCACATTTTTAATCAAATTTACCAACTGATTGACTATCAAATCATTCGTCTTAAGTGAAAGCAATAATTCTAAAACGAAAGCGAATATTAGAATACGAATGTATAAATAAAATTAATTTTATGAGGACTTGACACCGAAATTGCAACTCGATGTTAAAGTTCAGATTCAAAGCATCAAAGGGAAGCAGCTCAAAATTACTATGCTTACTCAAAATTGATATGCAATAAAGTGAATACAAAATGCACATTATTTTGTGAATATATTAACATGAAATGATTAAAATAGGAGAATGTTAATATTCCCTTGCAAATGTCGATACATAAGATCAAGGGAGTACGGGAATGCCGGCATTCACCCGAGAATATCGACATTCACCGGATGTCGGTCTTCCACAGTAGCTAATATATGAGATATCTGAAGGTAGAACTCTCCCTCTAATTTGGAACGAATTTACTAAATTTTTGGGAGATAAAAGTAAAATTTCTCCTTCGCAACAATTTGAGAATTCATTGACTTCTGTCTATGTATTTTTATGAATAAATAAAATTAATAAGAAATTATTAATTTGATTGTAACATTTTTTGAAGAAATGAAAAGAAATAATATGCTTATATTCAGTGAAAGAGTGAATGATGAGTTTATATTTTAAAATCAAAGTTTCTGTATGCTCGATACAAAATATTAATTTTTAATGTTAGAATGCATTTTAGATGGTTTTTGGTTTCGGTAATTTAGTTTTTGAACTCTTATGTGAGGAAATATATGCAAAAAGACGATTATCCTACATAATTACAAAGGGATAATGTTGCGTATTTAGCTGAAAGCTCATAATTTCATATTTGATCAAGATCTCCTACCCTTTGAAGATATTAAGTTTTCTCCACATTTGCTACAATATCATTAAATGTCCCAGAATTTCGCGATTTCTAAAAAGACCAAATAAAATCCCCTTTATTAGAATAAAGTGATTATATGGAAATCCTTTTGTAAAAAGCAATGGTGGATTTCTAATCGTCTTTAATTTATATTTTATTTTATATCGTTTTAATTTTATATTAATATAAAATCGTTTTCATGTTTTGATAAAATAGCAGTTTGCCTCTATTAAAGCATATTCAAGATAACTAATGGTTTAAAACAGAAATTTTACATATATGTGCGATATTATGGTGGAAAAAAATTACATTTTCCTCTATTCTGAGATTTTTTAGGAGTCATAAGTTAAAAATATTTCGAAAATCATCTTAATTTTAGATATGTGAATAAAATTTCAAAATTTTAAATTTAAATTAGTTTGTTTACGATTACTTAGAGTAGCGACATTTTATAATTCATTTTCCGAACTCAGCATGATGGAAAACTTTTTAAATGATGATGATCATGACTTGTTTTTTCGCTTGAAACGGAAGACAGATTCCTCTCATAAAATGTTTTTTTGAATTCAAGAATGTCTAAAATGTGTATATTCTTCAAATTCCCTTTTTCAAATTTTTTGACTATTTTATTACTTAATCTTTGCTCAAGTAATATTTAAGAAAGTAAAAAGGGTCGTCAGTGACAAAAATTAAGGAAATTTTATATTTATATTTATGATTAATGTATCATGAATTTCTTTTCATTAAAAATATTAATATAATAAAGACAATCAAAACAACACGTTGATGTTTAAACAATATTATAATCTTCAAAAATTAAAATTTTTGAAGTAAGTCTAACATAAATTTAATATAAATATATATAAAATAGTAATAAACAAAAAAATCTGATAAAATATTAATAAATCAATAAGATCTGACTCTTTTGAAAATCATTTTATTTAATTTGAGATAATTACTTGTAAAATTCAGATATTTATTATTAAAACTGATAAAAGGTTAACTATTCAGTGTCTAAAGTAAAATTTCATTTTTTCTCTATTTCTTTTCAGTATTAAACCTTCAGTTTCAAATATTTAATCAGTAGCATTTGATTAAGGATAGATTACCCTTTTTAACAAGAAATAAGGGTTTTTGAGATAATGTTTTAAAACCGCACCAGTTTTACAAAAAGGAATCACATTATGTTTGAAATAAATCTATTTTCTTTATAATATTGCAAATAAATTATTTTCTTTTCAGTCTATAGAGAAAAAAAATCTCATGATATGTTAATTTAAAATTAATTCTTGCAGGAAATGCAATCTGCCTTGAAATGGTTTAAATTCGCTAGAGTTTTGTATAGAGCTGTATAAAGCAGCTTATGATAACGCATTAAAAGAATTCTAAAGAAGTATTTGATTGAAAATGCACAACACTTATTGATTGAAAATGCACAACTTCAAAATGCACAACACTTATTGATTGAAAATGCACAGCTTCAAAATGCACAACACTTATAAATGTCGATTATTTTTTAAAAGCTCCTTATTTATTTTTTTCAAGAAAATTACAAATTTCATTATTATAAATTGCTATTCTTTTCATTTGAAATTTAATGAAATCTCAATATATCAAACTTCCATACTTATAAAATCCCTGTATATCAATATTTTTTAGAAATATTAAATTTTTAATAATAAACAATTTCTGTTTCTCAAAATTGAAAAAAATTTGGCATGAACGTTATGTTTATTGAATAAAAAACGACTAATGATTTTGTTTTGGAGAAAGAGTAAAAATTAAATAAGAAAAAAAAAATGTTTCCTCGATTCTTACGCTAAAAAAATCACAAAAGATTGTATTAATTTTTCGTCACATATAAGCACATGAATCATTATATGAGAATATGTAGAAATATCCCCTACGATGAAAAATTACCATGTTAAAGCTAGTTACCATCAGATGGGAAAAAATAATAAAGTGGAAAATGAAGCCTAAATGGATACTGAAAAAGTAAAAGGAAGATGGAAATAGCTAATTTCATTATGACAAACGGTGATTTGAATTCGGGTAATTTTGGCATACTGGCGAGAAAATAACGACTTATGATTATCCAGCAGTTCAGAACATTTTGTATGACTATTTTGATCAAGACGATTCAAAGTCGATGCCAACGAGGATGAATTAATGGACAAAATATTTAAAACATAAGCAATTGATCTTTCGAAACTACCGAAGATTGTGTAATTTTTATTTTTAATTTTCTGACGAAAATGTTATCTCTTTAAATAAAAGTGAATGTTATTTCGAAAAGTCTTCAAAATGAAACGTTAAATAATCAAAATTTTCTAAAATCAGCTCTCAAAATATCGAAAATATCAAAATCTTTTGAGCAAACGATTTTGCTCAAAAACATATTTGATATTCCTTTGTATAAATGAAAAATACAAATTTAAATACATTTTTTGAATACAAACATACAATTTTAAACAAGTTTACAAAATGCAGATTTTCTTTGAAAATAAATTTCTTCGATCGTTTGCTATTAAAATAATTCCTAAAATATTAATTTTAAATGCTTATTTTTTTAGTAATAAAATGATGAGAATTTGTAATATGTATTTTTGTGTACTGAAGATTTTTTACGTGCAAGCTTCTATCTATCACATTTTTTCCAAGAATATTCTATCTGACAGACAGTGATTCATCAACATACTGTTTAAAAATAATCTGTGACAGTATTATTGATGATTAATTAATTTAAATCTATCACAGTCAGATATCTCGGATAAAAGATAAAAATACCCAAGATAATATTTTAGAATACAGGAATATTTATTTATGTTTTCTCTTTTCTTTTTAATTTTTCTGAAAAATTTCTTTCAAAGGCTGAAAATTTTTTGAATATGAAAAAAGTCTGTTTAAAAAAACTGTTATCCCAACGGAATATGATTTTCAAACAGAATATTTAGGTTTCGATGAAAAATAATATTTAGAAAAATATAATTTACTATTAACTAAAATTTAAATTTAAATAATTGTTCGCATGGAAAGGACTCATTTAACATATAAAGGGGGGAAAACTAATTAACTGACACCAACAGAAAAAATATAAAGAATTATACTTGACAAACTATTTTTACTTTTCTAAGCATATTTCTTTAACGAATTCAATATTTTTAAATCGTCTATTCTATAGTCTACATTAAACACGCAGACAAGAAGAAAAAAAAAAACATACTGGAAAACACAAGTATATTTTAATATAATCAACCTGAAATTTTATCAACAAAAATTACTTTATTTTAGAAAAACTTGTAATATATTTTGAACACGAACAGAAAAACGCACACATTAAATTCTTTTTCCTTTTTCAAAAAGTCCAGAAGACTTTTTTTTTCCTGAAAATTTTTTAACCTTTCTTTAGAAAAGAATTCCATGGAAGAAATTTACCATTTTATGTTCTAAACTTAGTAAAAGATGTTTAGGTTTTTCTGCGGATATTTATCATACTTTTTAAATGAAAAGGCAAATGAATTACTTTTGCTTTTAACAAAACATATTGTTGGAAAACTATATAGTTAAAATGCAATTGACTGAACTACATTCCATTTGTTATATATTAATCTATTCTGGAAAGAATCATAAATTAAATAAGAACAAAAAAGCAAACGATTGTACTCAGAATTCAATTTCGTTTCTTTCGCCATGTTTTCTCATACAGCATTGTAACTTTTTACATATAAATGTGACATTAATTCTTTTAAACTAACTTAAACATAAAGGACATAAAATCGATCTCCTGATTTGAGGAAAAATAATCTAAAAAGTTGATCAGCTTACCTTTTGTTTTGCAGCCCAGCGGTTTCATTTCCCGTTTTTCTTGTCGCTCTGACTGCTTTTGACATCGGCGTCTTTTGGAACTTGAGAGGTCCCGAATGGAGGCCCCGCCTCTCCCATCCAACTATCGTTTGCTCTTCATCCGTTGGCTGGATGACTTCTTGATCGACGTCCATCCCTGGCAATCGGAAGCGAGTGCGAAAACTATTGATCTTCGAAACAAATGGAACCATACGAAAGAATTCCGGTTCCTCAAGGAGGAGATTAATGTTTGGGCATTCGTTCACTTCTGTTGTATCTCTTGTCATTGGTTTCATATTTTTTGAAAGAAAAATTTATAATTTTTTATACGTTATTTTATTTTCAAACGAAATTTTTTTTAATAAAATGATAATCCTAAAACTAGAAAATAAGTTTAAACAAGAAATAATTTTTTTAAACTCAACTCCTACTTAAGTCAATAAGGAAAAAAATTATTTCTGTTACTTTTTATCAAATAATTATGAAAAAAATTATAAAATATCAAAAAATTATCGAATTTCTCTAGAATTGATATCGCCATCTTCACCTACGCGTGAAAAATAATGAAAGCCTTGCATTTAACTGTTTGAGCTACTGCCTTTTGATTTCAATTTTCATTACAATCCTCTCTCTAAAACTCTATTTAAAGCATTAAAAATGAATTAAATTTGATTAAATAACGGTTTAATATTTTTAAAAATCTGTATTAACCGCAAGTGCCATCCACTACCAGTTTTAAAGAAATGCATTTGGACTTGAGTGGATGAATGAGGAATATATCATTAACGTTTGAACAAGATATATATATATATATAAATAAATATAGGAAGAGTATGAATATATGGAAGAATTTCAAAAAATGACATTAATTAAGCACTAATAATGTATAACTAATACACTTTTTTCACCAAAATTTTTATATCATGTGCTTGTAAAGGTTTTGCTATATATATATATATATATATATATATAAAGAACTTCTTGCTTAATTATTAATTATTGCTTAATATTGAAGAAAGGTAAAAATGCCATTTAAAAAATAATCTTCTAAAGTTTTTTTTAATAATTTATCAAACGTTTTATTTAATGCCTTTTGCTCACATTTTGTCAAGCAGATAACAACTGTGAGTTCAATAGAATGCAGACAGCTATTCTTCGTACTGGAAAGCTTGATAAATTATAGTATCAAAGAATCCAAACTATAAATTATAATATCATCTATCAAATCCTTGTGGTGCTAATTCTTTTCCCTAATCATTTCATTATTTTTCTATTGTTCAATGGGAAACCTTGTGTAAAGTGCTGCAATGAAGCCATCTGGCTCTTCTCTTAGGTCTTAGTGACCTGATGGTAAGGTCACGTCTTCGGGACCAGATAATTTCGAGTTTGAGACCCGATTCCATTGAAGAACCGCCGTGTAAGTTGGTCTTGTTCCCGTTAAATTCTCCAATAATGGGGAAGTGCGGAATTCTCGCTCTTTGAAATGTGGAAATTTGGAGAGAAGGTGTTGTCCTCGTCAAGGTGAGAGCTATTCAAAATTTCAAGGTCCGTCTCCAAACAGCTGTAGTATTGTTTGAAAAAGGGACGTTAATGTAACTAAACTATACTCCTTACTTAATTACATCATCTTTTCTTCATCGCTCATATTGCTTAGAAGGGAAGACACGAGGCTGAAAATTCAGTTCGAGATTAGATTTAGTACAATGTAAAGTATGCATTTAAATCTTCCTCCAAAAAATATGCCTTCTTGAGTTATAATTTTATATTTATTTTTAAGCCGGAAAAGTAATTAAATATGTAACTTAAATGATAATTAATGTTAATTAAATTACTGCCATCATAAAAATATTTCATAATTTTTTTTTCTTTACATGCAAGAGACAAAATGGTAATTATAAATACATTTCGAACAGATAAATATATTTTAACATTTTGCAAAATTTATAAATAATGATTATTCACAAGAGAAACTTTAAAAGAATAGATTAAAAAATACGCTCATGGGTGTGTGTGTGTGAGAGAGAGAGAGAGCGAACGTATTTCTTCAATAAATATAAAATATAAAAATATAATAAAAATTCATATAAAAATATCATATAAAAATTCATGCTGCTTGATGCTTGACCTAAAGTAGTGCAGGATGTTATAAAAGTATTTTCTATGAAATTCTGTTGTGTTCTTGCAAAAATTAAGAGCAAAATGCCAGTAAGACATCATTTGAGTGCCTACGATAGATCACCAGACCTGTCTCTCTTTGATTTTTCTTGATTTTTAAAAGGACTTGCGTATGAAACGCCTGTTCCAACACCGGAGGACTTGGTAAGACGAATTGTTGTAACAACAAAATGCGTTCGAGATACACCAGGTATCTTTGAGAAGATGCACTGTTCCGTGCAACGCGTGCCTGGAAAAAACTTTTAGTATCTCTTGTTAGCTCAACATTTGGGGAGTAATTATCAATAAACGGTCTGTATTGGTTTCGTTTCTTCTCTTTGCTTTATGTATTGTTTTAGATGCTCTGTAGCGACTCCCGACCGCAGTTGCGACCCTCTGTTCCAGTGCGATTTCTGATTCTTGTAGTATGACCGATCTACCATGTCATTTCACGCTTTTTTTCTACCACAATCTACCATCACGTTTTTTTTTTTGTTTGTTTTTTTTAAACACCCTGTATAAGCTGCGCAGAAAGTCTGAGAATTATTTTCTCAAACTTGATTGGCCATTGCCCTTTAAGGTATCCGACTTACGTTCGAAGGAAAATTTTTTAAAAAAATTGAATTTTTTAGAAACTATTTAAAACATGGTTTTTTTATATGTATTCTCAATTATAGAATTTTTTAGAAACTATTTAAATCATGTTTATTTATATGTATTCTCAATTATAATACAAATACTGTAAACGCAAAAAAAATTATTTGAAAGTATCATATATCTGGGAAATAGGAAAATTTCTAATAAAATTTAATCAACCAAAACGGTTAATACTCTACTCAAAATTGTAATGCAGCAATCCTATTTTTCTTTGTACATAAGTTATAGAATATAATGCAGACTCTATCTAAGAAAACAAACCAATTCTAAGGAAATCTAAGAAACCAAATCTAAGCTCCCTCAAAAGGGTTGTGTCGTGTGTGTTCGAGCAAAGTCGTCCTTTCACCTGAACGGTGCTCGTTCACAACGAAAGGCGCACATTTTTGCCTTCATTCGAAAGAGCTCCGCTCATTCAGGCTTAGTATGACCAAGTGGCATTAGACCCACCACCACATAAAAATTTCAGCGTGTGTTTTAAATAATATGGACAATGAAATGAACCAAGGGTTTGATTGTTGGTGTAATGTTTTTTCATTTATAGGCGTTTTAAGGAAAATTAAGTTGTGAATTTATGGAAAAAATGCATATATAAGTGTATTTTTACCCATAACTTCTTTGCATCTCAAAACCGTTCTTAGATTTTGGTTCATTTCATTCATCATTATATTTTATAACTTGTATACAGAGAAAAATAGTGTTACTTCATTACAATTTTGTGTAGAGTGTTAATCGTTTTGGTTAAATTTCATTAAAATTCACTACAAATACTCCTATTTATCAAAATATATTATATTTTCAAATAATTTTGTTGTATTTATAGTATTTTGTTTTATAATTGCCAACACATCTAAAAATTATAATTTTAAATCGTTTTAAAAAAATCCAATTTTTTAAAAATTTTCCTTCGAACGAAGTCGGATACCTTAATTGCTCATTCTGAGTTCAAAATTAAAACTTTTTTAAGCAGTTAAATAAAGTTCTTGTGACACTAAAACCAAAAACTCCGAATCTTCTAGTTACAACAATCCAGTTGTTCATTTTGGTCTAATGTTTTGATTCTCATTAATTCAGAACTTTCCAGGATTGAAGAAAAGAAAGGGAAAAAAGAAGTAAAAAATCATACTTTGAAGATAGATGTTTGATGGATTATTTATGCAAATTTTATTCGATGAAATATGTTACGGAATGAACTCCAAAAATTGTATTTCCAGTTTTATGTATTGTACCACTTCTGGTATCGTATTTCATTAAGTTAAGACATCATCAATATTGTTTGAAAAAAGCATTGGAACTAGTGATATTTATTTCCAATAGTTCTGAATTTCATTTCATTTTTTTCTAAGTAGTTTAAGTCTTCAGTGTAAATTTTATGTAGAAAATCTAGATTACTTCTATGCTTATATTGAAATTCTGTACATATTTTTATATAGAGAGAATATATATAAAAGAATTATGTATTTATGAATAGAAATATCTATCTATAAGGAATTATATATCTCTATATACATCAGACTTAACAGATTATTATTCGAAAATCGAGGCTTGGGTTGTTTATCCAAAAATATTCAAATACAGATATATAATACAAATTTTAAGTAAGGACTTTTGCTAGATTATTAGAAAGAAAAAAAAATCATGAATATTAGAGAATTTTTATAATTTTTCAATGAAAATAAAATTATTCGTTATCCAAAAATAAATAGAAGAGCCAATTGAACTGCGTTCGTGAAAGAAATAGAAAATAAAAACAATTATGCGATTATAGGTAAAGAATTTAATAAAAGAACCAATAGAATTACATTCGCTTTAAATAACAGAAAAAGAACAATGGCGAGATATAAATAAAAAAATTATAAAGAATTACTTGGAAGAAATTTCGCAGGAATAATATAAAGAAATATGTAATAAATGAAATTAAAATATTGCCATTTTAAAATGCTAAAAATGTGCCATTATGAAAAATAAAATAAAAGTTTGATTCCTAATGTTGAAACATGAAAGCAAAACATTTATTGAAATAAACTATGGGAATCTCATTTTTAATATATTTTGAATAGAAAAAATTATGAAAAAACATTCTTTAATTTATTAATTGTACTTGTAATCTAGTATAGATGAAAAGAAAAAAAAATTATAGAATATTACATCTATAAAGAAGAATATGTATAATTTAAAACCGTATTCTATGAAATTGCCTGAAAACTTGCTCATTGTTATACTAACAGAGTATTAACCGATTTAAATAATTTCCCCAGAAAAAAAAATATTCTCTAGCGCACATAAGATTTTAATGCTGGAGGATTTTGTTTCCAGCAATCACATTTTTTAAAAAAATTGTTAGATTTCAGAAAAAGTTTTTGCATTAATGCTTTAGAAACTCATTTTCTTTCCCCCTTGTAATGGTGTATTGGGCCCTCCAGTTTTACTGAGCCTAAGACTCTAAAGTTGGCCGGTCGGGAGTGTCCCGCTATCACTGTAATGGTGTATTTAGATATTTTTTGGATTGGGATTGGGTTAAGAAAAGTGATTTATTTACCTTATTAGTTAAATTTATGTTGATTAATTAATTACTTTTGTTAATTGATAATTTGCAGTAAAAAATCAAGATACATCACTTTGTATCAGATAAAAAAAGGGAGCATCTAAATCAGTATTTTATTTAAAAATTTGTAAGAATATATGTCAACCTACATCACTTCATACAAGAAAGGAATATTTGGTTTTTAGCATATTTTCCATAGCCTAAAAAAGTTTGTTTAAAATTTAATACATTCGCTTCAAATTGAAATTGAAATTCCAGTGGACAGAAAGTAAAGGTAATGCATAGTAAAATGAACTAAATGCCTAAGACTGGTAAGACAGTATGAATGTATATACTTGCAATTAAACTTACTACGTGACGATCTGAATAATAAAAAATAAGTATAATTAAAAACCCCGCTTTTATTAGATTGCTAAAGAATATAATCATAAAAATATTTTTATTATGTTATAATTTAATCTTTAATACTGTTGTTTCTAAAAATTCACTTTTGAATGTAGCCAAAGAAGAATGAAGCAAAAATTTATTTAAATAAATAAATAATTAATTACTGACAATATTGAAATAATATATTTCCTTCGAGAATACACAAGTGAATGAAGTTTTCAAGTCGGTAGGGCATTGAAAAATGTGAAAATATATTACAAAATTTGATTTTATTTATGTCTGAAATAATAAAATAAATCATTATCTCACAGAATACACAAGCGTTAAAAAGTGAAATTCAGTTGCAAATTCTATTTTAATTCAGGGGAAAAATGAATTTAAATCTTAAAAACAATTTCAATAAATATGTAAAAAAGTCACAGACGTTGATTTGCTGAGAGTAAGAATACAGAATGAAAAACAGGTAATATTTAACCAAATGGCCAGTTTTTAAAGGCTTAAGAAAAATAGAAAAATTCCACAGTCTTAAATTGTACGAATTTTTTATACAAATTAAACCATTCAAATAAGTATATATATCACACTGTTTTAACTATAAAATAGCGTTTGAATTGTAAATTACACGTTTTATTCGATGCAGTCCGACAACATTATAATACCTGGTAATATGAAAAAAAAAATAGAGATTTTTCCGATTCAGTTTTTTTTTTTTTTTTTTTTTTAATAATAATGACGAAAATTAACACAATGTATTTAAATATACTTTCTTCGTGCATTGGAGTGTTTAGCGAAAAAATTGCTAGAGTTTTTTATAATGGTATTTTCTTTTCCAGGAAGTGCTATTGCTTGTGAGGAAAAATAATATAATATTGTTATATCTAATCTCGATTATATCAACTGTTAAGAAGAAAAAACTAAATTCCAGATATTAAATGGGTTGATTCAATTTTTGTTTGCAGCTTACCAGTACAATGCAAACGTTATGATGATGATACGCTCATTCTGAGATTGATTAGGAAAATATTCATTATGGCTCCTTTGTTGGAACATAAAAGAATTGTGCTATTATAACTGCATACGTGAAGAGCCAAGCTGCTAGAGATAGAAGCAGAGGTTTTCGAACGACGAACATTCCCCAACCAGAAAGAACCACAGATTTATGATCTTCAGACAACTTCATTTTTAACTGATTCAAAATCGTCTGCATTGGAGAATCATTTGAAAGAACGCAGTGAAATCGACGAACGTGTTCAATTTTCTTTTGTAAATCGTCTGCTGCTAGCACCATAGCAACTGCTAAAAAAGTGAGTGACACAAAATCTATAAAATACATGTAAGACACTATTTTTTCACTATTTTTCAACTTATAAGCAAACAGGAAAATTATCTTAAAATAGTAGCATAACAGATAGGTAAATATGATAAATACTATCGAAGCAAATGAGTTTTCGAATTCTTCGAATATTTTCAAACTTATACTCTGAACTCGTTGTGTTTCTGACTTTAAAAATGACTTGCATCGGAGGCACAATGCAAATGAGAAGCAGAATAGAATATAGAAGAGACAAACAGCATATAAATGTATGGTAGTCACATAAGTATTCGAAAATTCATATGAAAAATAAATAAATGTCTTCATTATACCAGTTTGAGCTGCCAATTGAGCACTACAAGAGGATTTATTGACAAACCAAACTAGATGGTAAAAAGTTCTCAAGCTTGGAATGAAACATATTACAATTACTGCAATGGCAACAGATGTTTTCGATATTCTGACAAGTTTCTTATATTCCTTAGGTTCAATATGGTTCCTTAAACTCTCAAGTAAATAAGTTAGGGCTGACACCTTTTTCATTTTCACTCTAGCAAACCACCATAGAATCAGTGCAATAATTTTCTCTACTAAACTTATAAGTCTGCCTGCAGTGAAATTTTGAATCAAGCAGTAAGCTCTAAAGTAAAAAATCTCGACAAAAAGGATATGAAATGCAACCGAAAAAATTACACGATATCTCTTATTGTTTTTTGTATTAGACAATCCACTCAGAAGAAAAAGGTATAACAAAGGATTCATAATTTTTCTTATAGAAATACCGCATGAAACTTCTGTCAAAGGCATATTTCAATTTTTTGCACAACGTTTGTGTTACATAAGACAAATGTTCTTAATGAAATCTTTCAAAGAAGTAACTACAACTTCCTTAATTAAGTTCTTCTATTTTAATGAAAAAGATGAGAGACTAAGTTGTTCTGAAGCTATTCGTATTTTATTTCTCACTTAATTTAGTCCATCCATTTCATTGCTTAATTTAGTCATTTTGTAGCATTATAACCTATCATTTAGAAGATTTTGTCTGCATAAAAATTTATTGAGCACGTACTTTTAGCCTTAAAAATTGCTCTTTCATTTTTATTTTCAATTTTCTAGAACATTCTAACTTGAAATTATTATGTTCTTCTGAAATTCGGTTTAAAACTAAAAATTGTTGATCTTGTAGGTTTTTTTTCCAAAATGTTTTAAAATAAATTAAAAATATTTTAATTTGAATGAGCTATATAACCAAAATAGCTAAAAAATATCATAAATATTGACAAGCAATATTTCTGTTTTTCTCTTCGTTAAAAAAATTTGTTGCCAAAATATTATCACCTGCTAAGCTGTCTTGCCATCTTCTTTCATAGATGGTGGTTTCTTTAATGAATTATTGGTTTTCAAGGTTAAGAGAAGAGTATTGTTATAGCAACAAAGTTTTGGTATTATTGGATCGCCAACTAAACCAATAGATATTATTCCAAAATATAAATGTTCAGTTATAAAAGGGGACAATAAGCCAATCTGTAATTATTCATTTTATGCATTTTTTAATGCATTTATTTCAATTATGCATTTAATTATCTGTAATACAAACAATAAGAAAAATCCAGTTCCATAATTCTTTAAATGCAGTTATAGGTTTCTCACTAGAAAACTTCTTAAAACTGTTTTAACAGACAGCCCAGAAAATAAATATCAGCATTTTGCATCAATTTGTAGAGATATAGAGTGAATTCAATATTTAAAACTAAAAACAAAAACGAACTATAAGGATGAAATACTTCTTTTTTCGTAGTTTGCATTAATTCTCTATAACAGAAATTTCTATATCTGAACTTTTTATTCCGCTGCCAAAGATTCTTAAATATTGAGAATTCTGAATCACTCAAAAGATTTTTTTTTAAATTCTTCTAATACCGATAAAAACTTTTAAACAATTTCACTTACGAATTTTTGAGTATTTCGAACTGGAAAACAATTGCAACTTTCAAAAATTCCAGCTTCACTGCATTTAGGATTATACTAATTCTCATTTGATCATTCGAAAAACTCACATTTCGAAATTTTAGTTTAGATCAGAAATTCAAAGCGGCTCAAATTAATATCTTTAACAGAATTCAACTATTTCATTTCAAGTACTATTATAGCAACATATTGCTAAATTTTTATAGGCATAATGTACCTAATTCAAGTTCCCGCTTTTTGTTTTTTCCTCTTTTGATAGTTACTAGTAGAAAACCGTTCAAGATCTCGCATACAAACAGTAGAATAAAAATTTAACTATATTGATAATTATCATGAGCAATACATAACTGCATCTTGAGAATATTAGTAGTTTCAATAATAGCAAGAAGAAATTTTTAAAATCATTCAATTTCGTCTTTATACAAGCAGAAAAATAAGCGAAATCATCAAATGAAATTATTTATTCGATTGCGATTTGGTTTACAGGAAAAAGGTAATGGAAAAGCTTTTCGCTTGTAATTTTTTACCCTTCTTATAAGTTACACTGACTTGATGGCGATTACGATGTAAAAGATTTGAAATGACTTTTCGACAATGGAAAGAATATTAAATTAATATTTTATCGATTTTCAGTTCATTTTTTAGCCCACTAAGCATTCAAATATTATAAATGGAAGTAGAAATAGACATTTTTTTCCAACTACACATGAAAATATGTAAGTGTAGTTTCTCATCTTTCTTTACTAATACATCACCCATAGGAAGATTTTTTTAATGTAGTCTGTTTCCGATGCAAAAATCATGTAAAAGCCTCAAACAGTTTTCATTCTTCCGGACATTATGCATTGCTTTTAATTTAATACTCTATTAAATTTTAGTTCATTTTTAGTCGACTCAATATTTAAAAGGATATTAGCGTAGATAGAGTTGAGAGCAAAAAATAATTTTTGAACCAAATATAAATATATGAAAGCCGTGATAACTTTGGAACAAAAGTCTTCTTTTTTAATATATAGTTTTATCTTGGAAAAACTAAATTTACTTTTAAAATCAAATATAAATTTAGCTCATTTTAGATTAGTTTGTTTTAATATAAGAAGAAGACACTTTTTGAAAGAATTTGAATTCATGTTTTCATGGGAGGGCATGATTTCTACGTGAGGAAAATGGGGGGGGGGATACGTTTTTCCTCACCAGAACATAAGAGTAAATATCAGTAAAGTTTTTTCGTTTATAGTTTTTACTAAGAGACTTTTTATTGGAATTTCTTTCACACGTGTCGATTTAAAAAAGGGAATCTCAAATATCTTTGGAAATAAAATTGTAGACGTTAGAGATTTATATCCTTGCTTTTAATTTTAAGAGATACATTAGTCATACACTTTTTAGAGGGCTTTCTGGAAAGAATTAAATAAAAAATAAATTTGGATCAGGAAATAAAATGAATTTTTGAATAAAGTAATGCAAGCTAATCTAATTAGGTAATTAGAAGAATAGAAATCGAAATAGGGAATTAATTGGGATTTAAAATAGAGTTATATCCTTGCATATATATAACTTGCAAATTCTACATCGTTTTGAAGATTGCAATATTTCAATCCATAAAAAAAAATTAATTTACGAAGTTTTATAAATCTTAATAAACCTACACAACGGCATACATACTACAATGTCTCTGGGAAGAAATGTATCATTGCATAGATACATACTATTATGAAGCAAAGATGTATAGAATTTGTGTAACTAGAGTGAAAAAAGTTATCTAGCGAGAGTGGTTCGTGAATAGTCTCACATATGCTCTAATGAAAGTGCTGTTACGTGTATCTTCATATTAAACTGAGGCCATGGGCAAGCCCATGAATGAATGAGTAGAAATGGCTCAGAGTTTTGTTTTCAGAATCAGGTACATGAGAGTTGTGATCCTCTCAATAAAATATAGAAGTATTTGTGTATTAATTGCACAACATTAGCGAACAATAGTAAAAAAGAATATCGATCTTGGTCTAAATCTAGCGTTCTTACCGAATCTAGAGTGCAATGGGGCCGCGGTGGCCTGGTGGTAAGGTCTCAGCTTAGGAACCGGAGGGTTTCAGGTTCAAGACTCGATTCTACCGAAGAACCGTCGTGTGAGGGGGTCTCTTGCACGTTCAATCTGTCAGGCCAAACATCCTTCCGCTGGTGTTGTGTGGTGTGGAGAGGAGGGGGGCAGTTCAGGTGTCGTCCTCGTCATCTGACCGTGGTTCAAAATAACGAGGTCCATCCCGAAATAGCCCTCGTGTTGCTTTAAACGGGACGTTAATATAACTAAACTAA
Organism: Argiope trifasciata; assembly: GCA_026543055.1. Taxonomy (NCBI): domain Eukaryota; kingdom Metazoa; phylum Arthropoda; class Arachnida; order Araneae; family Araneidae; genus Argiope; species Argiope trifasciata. Next base: position 656,108 of record JAPMOQ010007727.1, on the reverse strand, counting down.
ACTAGAGTGCAATCATAGATGATTATCTTTCTTTTATTTATTTACTTATTGTTGTGATTTATCATTTGCATAGATTTAGAACAGAAGTACCAGAAAATATAAAAATTCATTTAGGAAGTAATTTGTCCAACCGATTAAAACCAAAATTTTACACAAATATGCAATTGTTGTTTGTGTGCATATCAAATTTAATTACTTTCTTTTTTTTTCGTTTTATAAAACATGTTCCCTTATATGAAAAAATATAAATAGACGAACATCCTCTTCACATATTTGATTGCAAATTGGTAATGGATTTGCATTTTAGATGCTAAGAATGTGTACTAATTTTTATCAGGGCAGCCCTTTACATTTCGTGTCAACATGTTCATTTCTATTTGGATCGTTAAACAAAGATTTTTGATCAAAAGGGATTTTGTTCAAAATTATCAGAAACCTAAAAATCTGGTATAAAGATAATGCACCATATTTCATCCATCTAATAACATTTTTGTGCTATCTTGCTTATAAAAGGAAACAGAACTCCAAAAACGTGTTTTTCGTTTTCGTAATTCTCCAAAGTCTTGAATTCGTTGAAGTTTTTGCAGATTACTATATTTGTATATAGATTACTCTTTGTGAATTTCGTATACGATTTCTGCTCGCATATTACTTGATTAAATTGCTTCATAAATAAATACAAAAATAACATCCTTGCATGTGTATTATTTTAAACTTAAAATTTCATAATTTTTAAAAATATTCAAGAGAAATTGAGTAAATCTTTTTATGGATACTTGATGAAGATATTTCAAAAGGCATTATCTATCAATTTATTTGCTTGTCGGTTGTTCACTGAAATTCGAATGTTAAAAGTTCTTCTGCAAGAAATCCTAAAATTCATCAAGTTTAAATGAATCTAATTGTTTTTTATAGATTTATACGATTCGTTTATAATAAGCTTTTATAATCCTTTTGTCATATTCATGGCTGATGAATTTATTAACAATTCGGAAAAAAATTAACGTTTAATTCCTAGGCTTTGCTTTCCCTCTTATCGTTAGTTAGTGAAATGAACAATATATTATCTTCGTTATGAATACAAAAATATTCAGGTAAATGTTTCATTTTCTCTTATTCTATTATACACAAATTTTTAAACAATTTTATTTATTTAAACTTTTTTTAAAGGTGAAATGTAAGAATATATTCTCAATAATAACGCATTACTTCATTATTTTACGAATTTAACTAACAATTAATTGATTAATTCATTTAAAATTGTTTCCACACATGTGTTGTCACTCAATAGCGAATTTGTGGAATTCCTTTATAGTTAATTTTAGTACTTTTATAATAATGAATTAATAATTAAAAACGCTAACAATGCAAAATAATTAGTATAAAAAATTCTATTTTTAGGTTACTAATGGAAATTTATTTTTAAATGCTTTCAATGTAATCTGGTGGGAGAGTATGATATAAAATAGACAAATTAATATTCTCCTTTCAAAATGGTTCTAAAACAAAATAAATTCTGACGTTTTGCGATGTATTTCTTTTTCAAAAAGATAATATTAAGAGTTAGCAGCTGAAATGATTTTCAAAACAATATACTTTACAAAATTATTTTTGCATTTAATCTAAAAAATCGTTTTCACGAAGGATGAAAAATCTTTTGGTAAAGAAAGTTGTTTTTTAAAAGCATCTGTTGACATGCATTGAATTTGACAAACTAAAAAAAAGCTTTTATATATAATTCATTTTTTTAAACAATGTTAATTTTTTGACACTTCTAAATTTTAAAAAAAGGCATATTTCCTGGCCCTAAAATATTGAAATTACATTTATTCTTTTTAAAATTCACTAATAAAATTATATTCATAATTATAAATAAATTATTTAAAAAATGGTTTATTTAAATAATTGTTCTTTCTTTTTCAAAATTCATTAATTTTATAACTAACAAAGAATTGAAAGAAAAATTATCCCTAAGCTTTTCTCTTCTGAATTTCTATCCGACTTCTCTGTTTAAAGAAAAAGATTTACTATCATATAAGCAGAAAATGGATTGTTATGGAAACTGTTATTTAAAAATAAACACAACAACCAATGCTATATATTTATAAAACATTTTGCTTTCATAAAACTAATCGGTCGTATTGCTGGATTGTCTCTTTGTATCATATTAGATCGCTTTGTGAAAAAGTGATATAAACGTAAATTGCTTATTGATTTTGTTTAAGAAAAAAAATTGAAGTGAAATCTGTTTAGTGTATAGGGAAAAAAATCATTCCCCAAAGTGTAAAATCGATTACTTAATGTAGCTTATTTTATGTAATTGATTTTATATTAACAAATGTTTGGTGACAAATTTTATTTTGTTGTTATCTCTACCATTGCTTAGAAACAAATGCAGTTCCCTTAACTCTTGTCCAAATCGTAGATAAAATAGACTGCAAATAAAATATTAAATCATTTTCCAAATTCTGAATGAATTCAAGACGCTTAAATTGAGCAGGAAAATGCAAAGTATAACTTGTATTAAATTACCCCTGAAGAGTTGTGCAATTGTTCCAACAAATATTAAAAACATTCTGAAACATGTTCTATTTTTATTCTTTTTGTGCGGTTTATATTCTTCAAAAAGAAATAAAGTGTATCAGAATATTCTTCTTGCTTTCTTCTATTTTATGTCTGCTGTGTTCTTGTGTTTGAATATATTCTGGGCCGCCGAAAAAATCCATTGTGTAGCCATTTTGATAGCAATAATGAAATTAATTCCTCTGTTTTTATGGTGGTTAATGCGCAAGCGAATGAAAATTATTCTTAATTTGGTTAAAAATATTGATTTTCTCATAAAACCTTATGATCAACAGTGTCATAAACTTATGGTATTATCAAAATTTGTTATTACTTATGTGGTTTTTTGGATGTGCTTTCAGGCTATGACACAAACACTATGTTGTATTTATTATTCGGGTGAAGTTTGCCTTCTATCCTTTAAGAACTGTTCAGTAACTAGTAAATTCTTTATAACATTGTTTTACAAATTTTCGAGCATTTATGTTAATGAGATAATAATATACGCTGTTACCCTTTTTCACATTTTCTATTTCTGCATATTATCTGAAATTCTTACTTACCAACAACACTCAGTGGCCATTAAAGTACAAAAAATATTTAGCACCATTAAACAATTAAAAAATGTTTTTGCTCTTCCTGCTTGTATAGCCTTCACGCATATGACTTCTCATGAATCAATTTCATTGTATATTGCCATGCATAACAGAAAGTTTATGAAGAATGCATATCATGTTAATCCTTTAATCAATTTCATGTTAACTTTCGGTATCGTGGTAGTTGCACACTTCATGCAATTGAAATTAAATGCTATCTTGAAAGTACTTGAAAAGAATAAAAGCCAAACACATGCCATTAAAGTTTACAATGAAAAGGAACGAAGCAGATTTCTCAGTTGGTTCGAATTGCATTTATGTTTCATAAGAGAACCATTGTTTATCTTTCAAATTTTATCATTGCTAATCTCTGGAATTCTGATAGTCGAGTTTCTTTGAAACTTCATTCCACTTTAATGTAATACTTTTCAGACGAATTTATGAGCATTTGAGATTTTTTTTCTGTCGTTATAGATCTTAAAACTGATTCAAAGTGCCTCGAGATAATGTTTATGAAGTTTTAATATAGCATATAATATTAGCAGTTTTATTTTAACTATGAAAATATATCTGTTGATATCATTTACGCGTCGAGCTATGTTGTAATAGTTGAGCTACTTTTATTTAATTCCTTTGTAATTCTTTTATTTCCGAAAGTAAATATATCAAACTCTTTTTAAAAATTCAAAATGTAAGAATTCATTTTCTATAAATCATCAATCATGTAATCAATTAAATAATTAATACTAAATTTACTAATTTTAGGATTTATTTCTTTTTAAAAATATTTTATAACATGAATGTATTAGCAGCAGACCTATGAAAATTTAAAACTTTAAGAAGGCAAATTAAAACCATTTCTATTGTAGGATAACTGGTTTGGTTTCATGGTACAAGGACCAGATTTGGTCATTCTGCTACAAACATTTGCAAGATAAATGAATTTGTACGCAAGATTAAGATATCAATAAACATTGGAATGGATAATTATTCTCTGCAGATCAATTTTGCAATAAATAAGAAACTGAAATGTGTTGATCGATTTAGATACTTTTTTAAGAAGTTGAACTTTAACAACTAACACTAAGATAAAAAGAAAAAATTTTAATTTCCAAAAATTAATAGAAAACAATGAATGTTGCAACATATAATACCTATTCGAGACAATATATTATTACTGGATTTTATAATGATTTCTCTTCATTTTATTTCCCTACAGATAGAATTTTTTTAAAGGCATAACAACTTCGGCAAATTTTTTTTACTTACTCTAATTCACAATGATAACAAGGTACTTGTTACAAATGTTTCATTAGAAATGGCCCAAAATTCCTCTATGTCACACCTTTTTGTAAGGATGGACTAAGCTATTGAATATTTTTAATGAAAGTTTTGCTTGAACGTTTAGAAAGATAATAGCAGTCGTTGCCTTATTAAAATGTAATTTCTGAATATTAGAACGTTTATTTACATTATTTAAACATGATGCACTTTCTCTGATCTTTGAACTGTTCTCGAATGATTCTACTTTTATTAAATAAATGAATTTTGTACACGTACAATACATGATGATGGTATTTCCATGAATTTATTCCAATTTGTCCCTGAGTATTCTATTTATCTCCGAATTTTGAACATCAATTAAAATACTCTATATAAAATAATCCATTTTTTTAATCCAATATTTTATAATGTATATAATATATTTCCAAATATTTTAATGACCTATTCATTAAAGAAAGAAATTGGGATACATAAATGTTTCTCGTTACTAAGCCAAAATTTTAAAAAGGTATAGTACAGTGTAATAATGCAATTATTCACAAAAAAAATAACAAAATATACAATTATCTGTAATATTTAATCTCTTTTAATACAGACTATTATGTGTTCAAAAAGTTGATCATTAAGACAAAGTAACAACACAATTTTTAAAAGCTAATGCCTTTATTTCATCAAACAAATCCACATTTTTATTAACATTTTGAAAAAGTGCATGTAAAAATGTAGAAATTCTAATAAATAAGTTTAATACAAAAATTGAATGTATATAATAAAAACAAGGCGACAAAATACAAAGAGTGAGCAAAGATGCAAAGGCGAAAATACAAAAGATAAATGGATGTATTTCACAATCGCTGGGCGGCAGACAGAAAAGTAATACAAACGGCTTCTGTTAAACATTTCTATTGAAAAGTGCATTCAGTCACACGAATATTTAAAAATTACTGGTAAAAAATAGAGACTTCATCAGAGTAAAAAGGATTTTAGAAATTGTTGCCTTAAAAAACATTCATCAAAAGTTTGTTTTCGATTTATTTATATTAAAGGCATGATTTCAACTCGTTGCATATCCATTAATTATAATAATAATCAATAATTATAATGAAAGAGCACAGTCTTTTATAATAATGGCACATTTATAATAAACTATTCAAGAACATTACAGAACATCAGTGAGTAATGAAATCAAAAATTTTCTTCCATACTATTACGATAAATTATTAGTCATGGACAAGATAAATTAATAGAAGAAACTTTTTTATCTTGATAATTTTACTCAATAATAACAAAATTAAGATAGTCATTTAGAAATTTTACCTTAATATTAAAAAAAAGATTAATAAACAATGTATTCCAGGATATCTTTAATTGTACCTAGAATGGAATAGCAATCTAAAATGGTACTCTAATTAAGTTTTTAATAATCTGAAATAAAATTTCTAGCAAATGAGCTGATCACTAAAGAAGATAGTACATAACACTTATAAACTAAAAATCAGTGGACATATTTTCTAAATTAAAAAGATCTCAAGATCATTTACATTTCTATAATAAATTAACTAAGGTATTTTTTTTTTTCATACCTCTAGTTTTTGCTTAACATAACATTGTAATGTTCCCAATAATTCTTGGGCATCGTGTATTTTTCAAAATTCAGCAGAAATCATTTTTTACATATATCAATACATATATAATCACACATTTAATTTTTTAATATTCTTAATGCATACAAGTTGAGGTTGAAAACAAAGCTTTAAAAATAGATAAAATATAATTCATAAAAAATAAAATTGTTTTAAACAGAGAAGATTGAAGAAATCAAAACAGTCAACTATTCCTAAATTTCTATGAGACAAAAAACATTTCTGAGTTGTTTTTTGTACAAAGTCACATATCTAATAACATTATTTCTTTAATTTTATTGCTTAAGTGCTAGAACTGTACTAATGATACAAGTCAGTTTTACTGACATTTCAGTCACAGCACAACTTTTTTTCAATTAAAAATTATAAAGCAACCTTAATTACTGAATGCATCTGTAAGCTTATTAACCAATGTGAATGAATATATATCTAACACTTATCCAAAATGTTCCAAAACTATTTAAAATATACTAGTCAAAAACTATTTCATTTTTAATATAATTCGTTGATAAATCACAACAAACAGCATGGCAATCACTTTGACTATACAGTTCTACAACCTTATAACCAATAAAACAATCTAAGCAAAACGGTCACAACCTAAATATCAACTCAAATCACAACAAACCTTTATGAGATTAATCCAAATCACCAGGCAATTAAATAAAAAAATAAAAAAATTTTTTTTTTCACAACCTAGTTTCTAAAAGAGAAACTGACAATCTAGAAAGGTTTTTGTATTACAGTATTTAGCACGGTACAAATAGCACCAGGAATATTATTGAAAACACCATTTCTTTCAGAACTGTAAGTAAAAAAAGTTTTCAAGAAGGCAAATTTCGCAAAGAATGAATAGCACCAGAAAATTATCACATACAAAACAACATAAAGTTTTTTAAAAAATTGGTCAGTTGCATTCAGAGAATGGAAATTGTTTTTGCTTAGGATTCTTATGTTTCTTATGAAAATTGCCTTTTGTATGACAGTTGTGAGAGAAAATGTAACCATGAAAATTTGAATAAGTGAACAAAAATCAAAACAAAATAAGAAAGCCAATTCCCAAATCAAATATTCGATATGGTAAGGTTCTGAATTCACAATATTAAAATGAATAAATGAACAGAAACTAGCAACTATTCATTGGATTTTAAGTTTACTACTGTATACTGCAATTAGCTTGGTATAATCTACTTTAAAAAGTTGAAAAAAACTTCAATCTGCTATAGAACAGACAAAAAGTAACATTCAATACTTTCCTAAAAATGATTATGAGTTAGAAAATCAGTGATATCTGAAATTAGACATTTCGAAGTTCAGTCTCGACAACATGATTATATCTAAACATGTTTTAAAGATATAGTAAACATTGAAAAAATTTATTACTAAAAACAGTTTATAAGTGTTGTGGGATTAACTTCATAATCACATCTTGTTTATGTCAAAAATAGAAGCATTTTCACCAGGAACTGGGAAATTTTGTTGACAAACAATAGTACTTTGAAAAAAATCCTAAAAAAGCTAAACAAAAATAAAAATGCAGAGTTATGAAATATAATATGGCCAATCAAATAAGACAAGAAAGGTTGTAATTTAATAGCCTGTAAAATGATCATCAAATATTTTTTTTTCTTCTTGCATTCAAAAGGAAAGTAACATTTTAATTCCAAAACATGAACTAAAATTCATTTTGGATTGTCACCTGAATCTTAAAACCAATATTTTGAAAGAAAAAAGTAATAGAATATATTTAACAATACACGAATTTATACACACTCTGATAAATGTGCATGAAAAGAAAAAACAAACAAACTATTAACAATTATTTATATATTAATCAATGAATAAGAAAACTGTACATTTCTTTCAATCCAAAATGGTTCGGTAACCTGGTTACAATAATTTGAAACAATTAAAAAGAACAAATGGGTATATTTATTGGGGGAATAAACAAACTGCAATTTTAAATGCCAATAGAATTGAATTCACTGATTTAACTTTATTCACTCTTTTAGTGTTTAACAGCTTTTATGATCTGAATTTAAATTTTATAAAAAAACATCTTCGACATTGCAAAAAATGCACTTGCTGAGTAAGATTAACAATCTCTTTTACAAGCTAGGGTCTTGAAGTCAATGACTGTGATTTTCTTAACTCATTTGTATTTTATCAAAAATTGCCTCAATAAAAAGAAACATTTATGATTAATAAGACATCAACCTAGAATTTCTAATTCATTGGCGAGTCTTTTATATTACTCAGCAATTTTTTCCAAGATTAATTGGGAAATAAATTCAATTAATGTAACTGACAAATGTGAAATGCTGCATGAACTTCATGATTGTAATGTTGATTGATTTATCACTTTGTAAAAAATGCATCCCTTCATATGGGAAGAAACATTAATTTTATCAAAAGCATACAATCTGCATTTTGATCATTTGAAACAGTTATATATTCCATTGAGCAAGGTTCATTTACAGCTAAAAAGGATTGATTTGTCTTTCGAATGTAAATTGAAAAATTGAATAATATGGTAAATAGGAAATATGTTGCTTCACACATAAATTTAAAGTTTGCTTACAAAATTAATTATTTATTACCAAAGCAAGTAGAAATTATGATAAAATGAACAAAGTAGTTTAACTTTGCATATATAATTCACAAGTGTACAATTATTTTCTGCTAACATACATTTGATGCTAATAATCTAAGTTTTACTGTTATTATGATCATACACAAACTAAGCTACTTACTAATGCTATACTAAACTATTTATTATAACTACCCTATGTTTCATCATACAAGCATCAAGTAAATATGCATACAAAAAAATTTCAAAAACTTGATACAAAAATAATACAGTGAGTGAACTAACTGCATTATTATGATATGTGAAAATCTGCAAATACATAGGTGGTTTATTAAATTCATATTCGGGTAATAAATAACGAGAAAATGCAAATATTTTATGAGGTTATATTATTTATATACAGTAAAGTAATTGCAATCAATAATTTAAATAATAAGCGATCATTTACCAAAATAGAAGGAAATGCCACTAAGAATTCCACAAATATTTTTTTACAAATTTAGTGCACTAATAATTTGAAAATATTTGTAGTTAGTTATTTTTGACAACCAGAAACTGTAAGGAAATATCACTGAAAAATTTCTAATCATTATAAACATCAAAAAAAGTTTATTTACTAATTAGTTGTTATTATAAAATTTTAAATCTACAAGTTGTTTATTTAAAAAAAGGAAATATTTTAAGTGAGTGTTAAGGAAAAACTTACACTTGCTTATATAAGGTCACATACATTGAGATGTTTAACACAGTATCTGAAATTCCCATTAAAAACAAAGAAACAATTCTTTTTGTGTAATTTGCAATTCTAAATATAAAGGCAAAAATATATAGCAAAATCCATTACAAAATTTAAAATATTTGAAAAGGAAGAAGTACAAAACTATATTTTAAGACAATCATGAAACTTACAAAAAACACTTATATCAAATTACCTTATAAAATATTTAAAAAATTATTGAAAGAAATTTTTTTTTTGACAATCACAAATTCAAAAATCATCAAATGATTTTCAAATAATTACGTAAAAGCTTTAAAAAATTTAAATGCAAAAGTACATTTTAAATATCAAAATGCAATAATTGCAAAATTTGCAATTCATTGTTAAAAAATGGATGTTTTTCTATAAATATTCAAGTGGATCGAAATTGAAAATATCTCAAATATCAAAAAGTGCAAAAAATATTTATTTAAAAAAAATTGATCTAAAACACTCTTTTTATAAAATTTAAATTAAACTAATTCATCTTTATGATTTTAATAAGAAATCTGATTGCAAAATGTTATCAAAAGTTTTGAGAATATATCCAGATAACAAATTTGCAATGAAAATTCATTATATTGGTATGAATCAATTGAATAATAATTAATATAAAATATTTATAAATTGTACATAAATGTTTTATAAAATACTTAACACATTAATTAATACAAATTTACAAAGATCAGTCACGGTGGTTTTCAGTGACACACATAGTCAGCATTAGAAAATCAAATTCTTATATACACTTCAAATGTATCATTAATACATTTTTTAAAAAATTCTTTAGCCTAGCCATTTTATCCTTCAAAATAAGTCTAAAATTTTTTTTCATTGTTTTTGGTTGATCATATTGCAGTGCAAATTACACTCAATAATAATGGAAATAAATTATAAATTATACTTTGCTTCTTTCTTAGATTAAAAAAACAAGCACAAAATAAACCTTATTTAAAAAGAGAAACACTAACATTTCAATTTACTGACTATACACATAAAATAAATACATCTGCTTAAAATTAAAGCTAAATGGAAAGCACAAAACCATAAATATTTAGTAAATAAATCCTTTATATAAATTCTTATCAACAAAACTATATACTAAAAATTATTTATAACAATAATTTAATACATATTAAGTAAAAATATACTTCTAGAAAAAATCTTGGCCATCAAAATTCTATATTTTAGGAAACACAATCAACATAAAAGAAAGAATAACAAAAGCTTAAAAAATTAATCTATCACAAATTCTTATCTTTAAAAATAGTTTTGAAAGTAAGAATTTTTTTAAAATATTTTTCATTTTAAATTTATATAGACAAAAGATTTTTTATTTTTTTAAACTCTGACTAGGATAAAATTTGATAATTATTATTCTAAAACTGTCAGAAAATATTGTTTAATAAAGTTCCCAAAACTTTAAATCCTCAAAAAAAAAAAAAAAAAAAAAAAAAAAAAAAAACCAACTTCAAAAATTTTTTAAAAAATTAATGAACTGATTACCGATTTTAAACAAAATCGTATCAGGCAAAAGTACCGTTGTTGTTGTTTTTAAGTCTATCATATCAAAGTTTTTGATAAAAATTAATACTTGTAACAGCTGAATAAATTTAGATATTTTATTAGCTCATTTAAATTTATTTAATTGCATATGATTTCATAATCATATCAATAATTTTAAGTTTAAGCCCTAAAAAAATATTTCAAAGAAAATATAAAGTTTTAAAAAAGGGGCATTAATATGAATTATGTAAGGGAATAATATTGAAGAAAGGACTTCAAAATCCTCATGAAACCAAGGCTATTCTATCTACTACAGAAAGATACTATAATTTAATAATAATAATAGAAAAAGCTGGATGACATTTTACATTCAATGAGTGATGACGATGATAAATTAACCATTTCAATGATTATATATGAAATTTTAAATCTGTCCAACACAAAATAGGTGGGAGAGGGAAAAATAATGTTACTAAAACAAAAACAGCATGCTTCATACACACACATACAAATCTGCATATAGTCATTCCAGTTGACTACCGACTACATGTGGCAAATGAAAACCACATAGAACCGTCACGCAAAACGAGGGGAAGATCTATCATTGCAGGTGACTCTCCGAAGCCTGGTGCCCTGTTTTATCTGATCCATCAATGAAACTTGGGGTGTCAAACGATGAAACCCAGAATTCCACGTCAAGTAATTTTTGTCGTTCTTTAACCACGGAGCAATATGGGGCTTGTCGTCAGTCTGTGATTCTATACGTTGATGTTCGGCCAGCCTGGCATTCAGAGCAGCAACAAACGATCGTTTCAGAAGTCGATCGTTATCAGGTACATCATTGCCGTTCTTCTGCTTGAACGGTTGGTCCCAGTCCTTGGAGCAATGGAAGAGATCTCCTTGGGACAAGCATTCTTTGAGCCTTGGCTTCTGGTGAAACTGTTTCTGAAGCTCTTGGGAATGCACCGGCTTAGCATTGAAAGTGTGAGGCGTTTTCTCTTTTTTGGTGAAACGACCATACAGGGCATTGTCCACTGATGCAAAGTGTTCGCTTGGCTTAGAGCCGTTCTGTTCCTGCTTTGAGGTATTTCGGGGAGGAACAACAGGTGGGTCACCCTGGCTGGTTTGCTTCTTCAATGTGTTCTTCCTCTGCTGCATGACTGAGTTCAAATCATGTATCAGACGAGCCCTGCTGTCTGACACATCCGTTACAATATTGTTTTCGGAATTCGAAGCCTCCTTATTCAGAGATGAACTACTATTACTTTTATCAGATAAGTTGCCTATCTCCACATGCCGTAGGGTATGTCCGAACTTCTCTTGGGGCGAAGATAATGTAGAATGACTTCTCTTGAATTCTCTGAGATTCGGAGAATACCTGGTTTCACCAGCACCGGAACTCATGGATTGTGCAGAGTTTTCAGGTTTGCTCAATGCACCGGCTTCAGAAATTTTCCCCTGAGATGCTGATGTTGTAATGGAGGAGGATCTTCGAACAGGGGTTGGAGGTTTAGGACCAGTAGAAGATCCGACTCGTTGTAAGGTATTGGCTTTACGCGGTAGTAAAAATCCTGTAGAAATGCCTAAAGAAAAACATATTAAATTACTCACTAAAAGATGAAGTGTATAGGAATTAAAGTGTATCAGTGTTATTTTTGTAGTAAAAATATAAAATTTGATATTCAATTATTTATTTCAATTAGTTGAAAATTCATATAATAACAGGGAATTCTTGGGATATGAAATTAATAAGTTTTGAACTGAATTACTATACAGACTAGTTAGATGTCAATTCTTTTTTCTTTTAAGAGTTAACAAAAGAAAAATGGCCACGGTAGCCTGGTTGGTAAGAGTGTCAGTCTCGCAACCGAAAAGTAATGAGTTCTGTCCACGTCACGGCCAAAGACCGCCGTGTTGGCTAATGGTAGTTGAGGCACGTTAAATATGTCGTGACTGCAAAGTCCTCCAAGTTCCCATACCTCTGGGGGTACTGAATCAGGGATGAGTCGGTCTCTGATTTGGATTTAAATGCTGACTTGAGGATGGAAGAATGAGTGTATGAATGTGTTTGATCACCCACTAAAAAGGGTAGTGTAGTGTGTGTTCGAGCAATGTCGTACTTTCACCTGAACGGTGCTGTCGTACTTTCACCTGAACGAACACACCTCTGCCTTCATTCGAAAGAGCTCCGCTCATTCGGGTTTGGTATGACCAAGTATCATTAGACCCACCACCACAAAAGGAAAGTCATAATTACAACAAGAAAATAAATTTAATGCATCTTAAAACTGAAAAACTAATGAAGCCGAAATATGAAAATTAAGATAAGAAATATACTTAAAAGTTTCTTTAGTTCATATGAATTAACTAAACTGACATTGTGATAATATATATTTCTCTTTTGAGGCTCTCAAAAAATAATTTCATGCCTTCAAATATTGGCTACCTAATCATCAACTGTACTTCTTAGCAATATATTACATATAACGCAATATCAACAAATTATTGAAGAATAAAGCATAATGGATTTCAATTAGTTAAAACAAATATTTTTTAACATTATTCAAAATTATTTTTATAGAGATTTATTAATGACTAATTTAGGGACTTAATAGAGGACCGCGGTAGCCTGGTTGGTAGAGCGTCAGTCTCGTAACCGAAAGGTCGCGGGTTCTGTCCTTGTCTCGGCCAAAGACCGCCGTGTTGGCTAATGGCAGTTGGGGCACGTTCAATATGTCGAGACGGCAAAGTCCTCCAAGTTCCCATAACAAAACGATACCTCTGGGGGTACTGAATCAGGGTTGAGTCGGTCTCTGATTTGGATCTAAATTCCGACTTGCTGATGGATGAATGAGTGTATGAATGAATTCGACCACCCCCCTAAAAAGGGTTGTGTCGTGTGTGTGAGCTATAAGTCAGACTTCTGCCCTCTGGGTGCTCAGGGGTCTTTACCCTCAGAAGCTACTGCACCCCCTTTCCGTGAAAAACACGGACACGACAACAATGACTAATTATATTAGTGAAATAATTTTTAAAAACACACATACATGTCACACAATTTTGTTGACAAAAAAATGAACATTATTTGTTAGATATTAACAATTTTGTTTCATTAAATCACTTTTGCCCTTTTTTAAGACTTCATTGCTCATTTTAATATCAAAACTAATTCCCTTATTCATTTTTATTATGAAAAGCGACTCCAGTATTTTTGTATTTATGCCAGAACTAGATTCCATTTATTTGTGTTTTTTTACCACGATAAAAATTTGGTTACTTCCAGTGTTATCGTCAGCGAAGATTTGGGAAGTATTTTCAGCATTTTTTTTGTAATTATCTGTAGTTGTTCTTTATATATTATAACTCCATAGTTTTTATCTAATTTCCAATTGAATTTCCTATTTTGAGAGTATGTGGTCTTTCAGCTGCAACATTTGGAAATAATGTAAGCGTAATCATTCTTTTTTACTCTTTGAAAACATAAACGCTTTTCTCATTTTGATAGTTTATTGCTATTACTTAAGTATGTATTTCTGCCATACTGTCAATATTAATCCGCCCATAAAATAATTGAAATATTTTGAAAAATTACAAAATCAATATAAAAAGTATTTCAATTGTTCTTTTTTTTAATTAAGAAGATAAGTTCGAGTTATTAAACCTAAAAATTTGAAAAAATGTTAATATGCAGTGAAGGCTGACAGCTCTTAACTTTCGCACATAATAATGATTAAGAAAATATGTGGAAAAACTCAATTACATTATGAATTATTCAAAGCGATAATGAAATTTAAAGTCACATGTGCCATTTTAATACTTAATCTTTAGAAAGCATTTAATTAAATTCTTTAGAAAAAACTGAGAGTATTTTTAAAAAAATTTAAAAATACAATAAATTTATATTAAATATTTAACACAACTTTCAACAGAACTATACTTGTTGATCTATCTAATACTATATCTACTTTCCTCATCTCTACAATAATCAGAAATTAGAGTGAAGCAACTGTGTGTAAAAAGATTATTGAAAATATTTCAAAATTATTATAAAAATATTCTACATTAAACTTTAAAATTCAAGGCACACTGAGTTATCATTATCACTTCTTGGGTTCTAAAATGCATGCTGCAATTGCAAATGATTTTTTTTTTTTTTGACACTGCAGACATGCACACACTAATTTCTTTTTTTATTCATAGATATGCTTAAAGAAACAATAAGCATATAAAACTAACCTGCAATTGACATAGGTCTACGTTGATTACCTTGTTGGTTAATCATATTCAATTCATTTGAGAAACCTAAATTCTGAAATTGCCATTCTAAAATTTGGTCTTCAGTGAAGCTTCCTTCAGTGGAAACACAGATAAAAATAACATGCATAATTAGGATAACAGGGAAATAAAATCATAAACTCATAAATAAAATAATAAAACAAAAATATAATAAAAAGAAGTGGAATAAAAACAGAGAATTAAAAAAAGTATGAAAAAAGTAAAACAGAAAATTATTAAAAAATGCAGTGTCATTAAAAATAAAAATGTAGAAATGATAAAAGAAAGGAGTTATATAGGAAGCAAAATTATAAAAATACTTGAAATAAATATAAATGAGAATTTAAGTTAAAAAACAAAAAAAGTTTTGAGATGATTCTGTAAATACAAGCTTTTTTGAATATTTCTGATAATTCAACATAAATAGAAGAAGAAAAAAATGGTTGTATGAATATAGGCATTTTTGAATATTTCTGATTATTTGATGTAAAAAAATGTCGTGGAATATTTAACTTTTAGGTTTTAAATCCTGTGGCTATTTTTTCATTTTTTATTTAATGGTATATAAGTACTGACACAATTTTGTTTAAAAAGTGCTGTTGATGTATCATTCACACATTTACTAAATTTAAATTTATATATGTAAAACAATTGTCAAATTGTAAAAATTTAAACACATAGTTTGTAAAAAATAGGTAATTAATTATAACATTTAAGAGCAATTATATAAATTTAAAGCCAGTGTCCTGGCTTAGGGGTAGTGTGTCTTCCTAGTGTTCTGAGCATCCTGGGTTCAAGTTCCAGTTCAGGCATGATTGTTATTCTGTGTTCGATCTGTGAGTAGTGTGAATGTGCCCCCTTGTAAAAAGGGGTTGTGCAAACAAATGTGAAGTAGCTAAATCATACTCTTGGCCCTAGTTGGCATTACTGAAAAACAAGGGATTCTAACTTAGGCTTAAATTCACTTATAGCGATCAGCAGGCTTGTCAATGACAAATGCCATTGAAAACAACAACAACAAATAAATTTAACAGTTTTACATGGCAGCATTTATATGCCAATATATTAAATTTCAATTCAGATTGAAATGTAGAGACATATTCAAAATAAATTTTTTGAAAGAATATCAAAACAGCATTTGACAGTTCTTATAAAAATATGCTAATAATCATCTTCATAAATTACAATACAGAAAGGTCACCATTTGTAAGACATGAAACATCTGCCATTATTTAGTTTCTAAAGAGCTAATCCGTTAATAATTTAATACTCAGCGTATTCATTTTTTAAAAACTTCATCACTGACAATGTCAGACATAGTGGGAGTAAATCCCCAAGGAAATCTTTTTCAATTTTTAAAGGCCATTGGCTTCTACGATTATATCTAAGTTATACCACTTTTAACCTTACAGTCCATCAATCCTAGGTTTTGCCATTTTTACAAAT
Organism: Argiope trifasciata; assembly: GCA_026543055.1. NCBI lineage: Eukaryota > Metazoa > Arthropoda > Arachnida > Araneae > Araneidae > Argiope > Argiope trifasciata. The sequence continues at coordinate 639,449 of JAPMOQ010007727.1, read as the reverse complement.
AGCCTTTTAAACTTTTTACCATGTGTAATTCAGTCTTTTAATGTAGTTGTTTTAAAGGATCTTTTGATGCAATTATTTTAACGTTTCTATTCCACGGTTGTTTAATAATCTAACCACATGACTGGAACAATTTAGCCAAGGTTGGCTTTTGCACCAATAAAATTCACAAACTAACCTAAAGAGTTAATATTTGAATAAGTAAATAAAGCCAAAATTTTAGTTGAATAATCTTCTAAAATTTTTTAAGCCATTAAGAAATTAAACTATTTACGATGAAATTTACATTATTTATAAAAATTATCCCTAAAAAAATTTTAAATATTGTCTCAGCCAGTTTTTTAAAAAAGTATATAATTTATACCTCTTGATCTGGGAAGTGTTTCACTACTGCCTCCTGCAGAACGGCCGTGCTTTGGAACAGAAGGAGCTGATGATTCACTTTCAGAAAATGATTTCTCAGATCGAATCCATTTGGATTGCATCAAGAGTCCTTCATTCAAAACCGCAGCAAATTCCTTACGATTTTGTACCTAAAATCAAACATCCCATAAAACCGTTACTTTTAGTGAGTGAAAATTTATTCCAGTTTTAGTCAAACTTATTGTTCATGAAGGCAAATAATGGGATTACAAATGACCTGCAATGGCACATTGCATTGTGATAAATGAATGCAAAAAAATTATCATAACGTAAGAATCGTCACCATTATCATATCTGATAGATAATGATAAAGAAATATTGTGTTAAAAAAGGGCTAACACTAACAGAAATAAAATTTCTCTTTAAATTTATAGTTTTAATTTGCTACAACTAACCGATAGAACATTTGGCAGGAGTACTCAGGCAATTATGCTTACCACCTCCATTCCTTAGCTTGGAAAAAGATCTGTTGCAACATGATCTAACTTAAAGCTACTGTGCTTTCTTAGGGGTAGGAGGAAAAGGAATGACAAAAAATTGTTTTAATTCGGGTTACTTAATTAGCATTAATTAGTTGCTTTCGGTACAAGATGATGGTAAACAAGAGAAACTGAATCAGTTAGAAACAATAGTGAATCTATTTTGGGATCTAAATTACTGGGTTAGCTTGTCAAGGACAGTGGGGGGGGGGATTCCCAGTCCATAATTTTCGACAAATGGTTCACAAACAGGTTCAACAGAAAAAGGACAACATTTGTCCAATTTTTTTTTTTCCTTTTTTTCAGATAGATTTAATGGTTCCAATTATTTCAGTGTTGAGAAATTGTGCACCATTTACTATAAAAAAAAGTTTTAATGAATAACTATTGGAAGCCCCCCAGGTATATTATAGATCAAGTTTTTAAACAGTTTGGATAAGGAACAGTATTGAGGAAGAAACATATCACAAAAGAAATGTTCAAGAAATGTCTATATCAGAATGTAAATAATCATGTCCAAAACTTCTTTACAGACTGGCTAGTACATGGGAAAGAAAACTTTACAAAAAAGATAAATTATCTATATTCTTTCTTAAAGACACCATACCATGTATTCTAATTAATGACTCAAACCAAAATTGTCAGTAGGGACAAAAATAGTATTCTAAAAATCATAATAATTCAATTAATACTAACCTCTGTACTTTCTGATCCCCCTGAATAAATTTCATCACTCAAAGACTTTTTTGAAGCTAAATCTGACGCATTGGCATAAATAGGATGAGGAACAACTAAAACATAAATTAAGAAGTTACCTTTATATACAGAAAAAAATAAAGAGAAAATAAATTAAGAATTAAGTGAAGCAAAACAAAAGAAATATTTATAATGGAACAGCTCCTTTTCAGTATAGAATTTATGAGAAAAATAATTAAATAATCACATACAGACAGTCAAATCATAATGTCATCAGAAACCTTTTCACTTGAATATTTCCTGCCAATGCACTGCCCATTTATACATTTTATACACAATATTACTATTATCTGTAGCAGTTTATTGTGACATGTTCTTTTTAGTATAAAAAATCCATCATGAAACAATTAATAAATGTCCATTTTTAGAAATGATGTTTAAAATTTTAAAAAATTTAAATTATGATTATAAAAAATATAAAAAAGCAATTTTTATTATAAATATTTTATTTACTGAATACACACACTGCTCAACTGAATTTTACATAATTATCACACTGCTCAACTGAAATCTCAGAAAAAATAGTAATCCTACTAAACACTTGGTTGCAGCCACTAATTATAGTAGATTTTCATTTTTAAGAAGATCTGGAATGTATTTTCAACATTTTTTTTTTATAATTTTCTGTAGTTTTTCTCTCTATATTCATAGTACGAGGTCTTTCAGCAATGAGATTTGGAAATAATATTAGCGTAATCATTCTTTTTTACTCTTTGGAAACCTAAGAGCAATTCTCATAAAGAAATGATAAGACAGAGTTAGTTAACTGCAAATATAAGCACACACAAACTGCATATATAGGCAAATTTATACCAGTATTACACATTTGCATGATATTCATATGAAACTCAATAATATCAATGCTATTTAACTGAAATTTCATACAGAAAAACAACAACTAAATAGTATCACAACTATCACATTATCATGTCATTTATTTGTCTGAACATGTTTCAAAGGCTAAATCTGCTTTGGGATTTTGAAGTAAAATACATAAGCCTTAATTTAATCATTAAGGATAGAAGCTTTTGATTATTGTCTCCATTTTAATAAATATTTGCAAATGAAGAAAAAATAAACCATAATTACTTTTTTAACATTTAAACAGGGAGATTATCAATACAAGAATAGCCATGAATTTCCAATTAGCATTACATTCAGTCATTCTATTTGAATCAAAATTTAACTAAAACAATTTAATCACAATACAGAAATAATGAAAGCAAAATTTGAAATGTTACATAGGAAAAATAATTTCATATTTAAATCACTCCATGTCATAAACTTCTTAAATTGCATGTGTAATTTTCAAAAGAAAACACTAATTAAAATACTAACAAAAGAAAAATTAACCATTAGAAAGAAAGAAATTATTAGAAAATAACTCTTAATCAAAAGAAAATACTACACAAAATCTTCTCACATATTCTCTAATATGCTTGTATATTATTAACCACATACAACTAGCAAGCAAAAGAGCCCATTAGCATGCAATCTTTGGTTAATTTTTTTTGGCAATTAATCACTGGGATGCTGTTAATACACTAGTATTTTGGATGCCTTTGAAACCAAAATTTGTAACAAAATTACAACTCAACTCACATGATCTCATACTAAATTTCCCATACATAAATCATTGCATTCAAGTTAACATTCTAGTGAATGTAAAGACTGACAAAACTGTCAATCCTTGGCAAATTTCATTTCCAGAAAAAGAAAAGTTATTATTAGCACATTAAACTAGAATGCAACTTTTTTAAAGATTAAGACAGTAAATAAAATGATTTTGAAATAAAAAAGTAATCTTTAGAAATATATATACATTAAGATAATTAAAACTATCACATAAGTTTGAAGATGATTCAAAACTTTTCATTAAAGCTGATATTTTATGATTGAGTTAAAAAAAAATATCCCATTTTGAATAAAATATACAATTCTTGCAAAATTTTCTTACTATAAAGAAATGTGGCACTTTATAGATACACAACTATATTCATAATTTGTTCAAGATAACAATGCCCTAATAGCAAACCTTGATCAGGTGGAGTTCTGTTGAAATCGGGAACACTTTTATTAGGTTCACTGTATAACTTATCATGTTTGGCTTTCACAGAAGCAGACTTTTCAGGAAGAGTCGGTTTAGGTCGATAGCTATTATCACTCCTACAGATGAAAAGAAAGAATTAATTCAAATCTACAAGAGATAATATAAGGTTCAAAATAACATTTAAAAAAAATCTATGTGTGAGAGTTAATTTTTAAAACTCCTCCAAATTGCAGTTTTTTATTATTATTATTGTTTCGAATTCATTTTTAAATGAATGGCAAATTTGATAATTTATCATTTAAAATTATAACAAATGGTTTTGAATCACTTTTCATGACATTGTTTGTAACACCTTATGCACAAATACAACACATGAAAACCATAGAATATAATACAAAAACAATATTATATATATATATATATATATATATATATATATATATATATATATTTGTTTATCAAAAGGGAAAAAAAACCTTCTACTGACATTCCCCATTGAAACCTTCTATTGGCAGTCAAAGAATTAACATTAAAAAATAAACTATTAATCTCTTCCCCATAAACTCTATCAAAATAAAATGAACAATCTTAATTTAATAAACATATACATACAAATTTATACACCAAATTTGGCTTATTAGAGGTGGTAAAAGCGGGGTTGGGGTAAATACATGCACAAGTTTCATTACTTATTCATATGTAATGGCAGAAGAAAAAATAATTCAAACCACTAATAAATAAAAAACGTTGTTAGACTTTGCTATTATTTTTTTCGACAAGTAACAGGAAAAAAGAAAAACGGTTATAACAAAAATCAAATTTGAGATAATTTAGAATAAAATTCAAATAAATATCATTTTTACTAAGTTGTTCTTTTAAATTTTAAAGTCCTATTGTTAGAACAAATGGTATACATTTAAGATAACAGATCGAGAAGGGTGTTTCTATAGATTCTGCTGGAGATATTGTGATCAGAATGTGACCCTATTAACAGAATTTAGTTTGGTTACATTAAAGTTTCATTTTAAACATTTTAACACATTCAACATTAAGACAATTTGGATATGGACCACGCAGTTTTAAACAATGGTCAGGTGATGACAACAACTAATCTGATCGCTCCCCCCAAACTTTGGCACCACATAATGGGACAACATTTGGTCCTGGCAGACTTAAAATGCAATAGACTTGTTTACACAGCAGCTCTTTGGTGGAATTGGATCTTGAACCTCTATTTCAAAGGCAAGACCTTTGTTTTGTTTTTTTAATTATGAAAAGAAAATTATAGCATTTTAAGAGATAAGATTCCATTTTATATATATATATATATATATATACTTGCCTTTCTGGTAAAGAAGGTCTGCTGTATACTGGAGTTCCAGGTTGACTACTGCAGTTTCTGTCCTTAAATTTGCTTCCAAAAGATTTGAAAGTTCCAACTGTTCCATAGTTACTCCTTAAATCTGGAGTTTGGTCAAGAGGTAGAAATGTGTGCACTGTTAATGCAGGACGATTATGATTGGATTTCTCATATGCTGGAAGTAAAAACATAATAAATTTTATTCTGACTTAGAATAAGAAATCCTTATACAATGAAATTAATAAATTGTTTGATTAATTATTAAATTGTTTTTGCATTGATTTTACAGAATACAGTAAATAAATAAATAAAGCTTATTAGTGAATATAAAATGTTATACTCAAAAGATTAAATTAAATAATAAAATACATAATTAAAGAACTTTTATTATGTATTAATAAATAACTTTTATTATGTCAATAATTAAATAATCTTTACATAATTAAGTAACTTTTATTATGTCAATAATTAAATAACTTCTATTATGTATAAATAAATAACTTTTATTATGTCTTAATAAATAAATTTACATTATATAACCACATTACTTCAGAAAAAATCATTAAACAACTGATTTTCATCTTGAATTTTTTTTGATGTATTGAAAAATCAACAAATATACTAAATCTATACTTATAATAAAGCTCAATGCGTGTGTGTGTGTGCGTGTGTGTGTGTGCGTGTTGGCGCTCTACAGGCCAGACCGTTGGACCTACAGCTACCAAATTTGGTACATGTATACCTTG